>JAIPRL010000947.1:0-104392 GCA_025469235.1 Pemphigus obesinymphae | reverse complement strand
ATTATCTGTTGGAAATAGCTTTTTAGCGACGTGTTACACGATATTTTACATAGATATCTACTATTAACATATTATCATTAAACATTACAATTTTTCTTTTCTTTCTATATTCATTATATAATTATAAATATTCTATTAAAAACATGTGTTATATTAAAACATTTTATTCTTCAACAAATTAATAAAGAAATAACAATATGAATTTATATACTTATACAGTCTTTTGTTAAATCTAATTTTTTTGATGTAATATCTTAATCTATTAAACTGTTTTAAAAAATAACAAAAAATTAACTTATATAATATAGGTATACAGTCTTATATGACTTATTATTAACTTATAAAGGTAATATAGAAGTACACAGTCTGTGAATTAAATGATTATAAAACGACAAAATATATTGATAACGTTGATAACACCGATAAACATTTGATAAATTATCACATACCTACAATATTTTAATATCGTTTTTCATTCGAGAATTGGTACATTCGATAAAACTTTATCGTGCGTGATATAATTATCGTATTTGATAAATTATCACAAGAACTCAAGAATCGGGCCTCCGGGGTCTGTAATGATTTTCGAAATTCCACAAATGATTACGGTCTATACATCCGACGACCGTAAAAAAAAGTCGGTCGGTTGTTCCTTATATATCCGGTTTTTATATTTGGACGGCGGACCCTTGTGTAGTGCACACTATATGTGTGTGTATGTGTGTGTGTGTATGTGTATGTGTATTGGTATATACGACTCTATAACAGTATAATATAACGTCTTACACCGATATATACATTTTAACGTCAATTTTACTATTATTATTTGTCTTCTTGGTTTTTTTTTTTTTCGTTTTACGATTTTACGACTCCCCGGCGGTTTTCCGGCCGACCGGCTTTTCACCCCTAATGTTGTCACGGCCAGGCCCTTTTTACGTTCAACTACACTTTTATTCTCGTCTTTTCTCCGCGGGGTTTTTTTCTTTTTTTCGTTCTTTTATACACACACACATATACCTGTATATATATATATATTTGTTTTTTTTTTTTTTTTTTATTATTATTATTAAATTCGGTACACGTATTTCACCGGTACACGTAACGCAGAACAACAGTGTGCCCGCCGCCGAGAATATTGCGCGAACGGCATACACGACCGTAGCCTGGCAGGTATAATCCTCTCGTGTTCCTCGCGGTGATTACGCCCGCAAAACAACGGGCCGAAGACCCCGCGGTTTTCCAGTTGCCCGACCTTAAATCAAACCGTATAAAACGCCAATAACGGGGAGGAAAAAAAAAAATCAGCACATATTATATTGTATATTGTATGTACACAGACATTATAAGCTTAGTAGTGCCAATATTATACGGATATAACCTATTGTTTACCATACAGGCGGTTTTTTTTTTATCATTCTCCACAAAACGGACGTTTTTTTGTACTTTTTTTTTTTTTTTTTATTTTGTTCGCATTTCTCTCGAACGTACCCGTATCGACTTTGGTACGACATTCGTGCCGTTGTCGATTTCAAGTGCACCACAATAGGGACCCCGACGTACATTCACCCGGTAACATTTTAACAGCACTACCTATGTTTCGACAAACGCAACGGAAAATAGAAACGGTTACCTACGGAAAAAATTTCGAATTCCAAACATTCGAATTAGTGTGTTTTCGTGTTTTCGTTCAATGTCCATCTTACTGTAATCGACATTTTCGGTTCGTCAAATCGGTTTTCGACTTCTACGAAATTCAAAAATCGATAAAAACTCAGACATCGAAGACGTTTTGTGTAGGTATACAATGCAACATAATATTAATTCGAAAAATTACACGCGTCTTTCCCTTTGCGATCTAATAAGTATTGAGAAAATGTACTTGTTCCTAAGTAGGTACATTTTTTACCTAGTCATAGATATGTTTGCATTTATTTACTCGTATAGGAGACATCTAAATAATTTTTATTATAATTTAAACTAATATGCACTAACCAATAATTCAATAACATAATAATAATTATTAATGTAAATAATATACACAGTCTATTTTATAATATTACGTAACACAATATATGATCATAATTTCTATTAACTATTTGTCATATAAATAAAATTTTAAATGTATTCATTAGCTAATGTAAATTCTACCTTTTTTATTTTGATTTTGAGTGCATCCAGAATTCTATTCACTATTGATATTAATATAATAAATGTGTATACAATCATAAAGAAAGACAATTTCTTGTCTCTTTTATTATGTATGTAGTAGAATGTAAATATATATTTTATAGGTTTAGAAGTCAGAAATTGTCGAGTAGTTTTTTATTTTTTTTTATTTAATTCATTCTCGTTGGTAAGTACTTTTTATAAAGTTCGTTTTTCGATTTTTCCTGATGTTTTCTTAAACGTAAAAGAAAACTAACGAATATTTGTGCAGAAAAATTGTAATTTTAAGAAACTAATAAGATTTTTAGTATAAACCAAATATTTATTTTGGCCTTTTATGTAATATAATATTATACAGCAAAAAAATACCGTTTATAAGATCACCTAACTATGTGGAGGGTGAAGGTCTTTAACTTTAATAACTTTAAGAATATTAAAAAAAAACCAGGAAACCTAACGATTGAAAAATTTTTTAAATATTTTAGAAGTAATTTAATAGTAGTCTGATGTCAATAACATTTTTATCTTTTTGTATAAATTAATAACTATTTAAAATTAGTTAACGCCTGTTTTGGTAAATGCTCATTTCTAGAAACTGAATTATTTTTGTAAAAATCTAAACAGTAAAATAATCTAAATTTTATGAGTAATTTTCGATAAATGTATGAGAAGTCTTGTTTGAACTTTCCAGTCATGTCTGTCTTTAACAATTTTATAACTCAACTAATAATACATTTACAGAAAATTTAGGTATTTTAACAAACCTTAATTTTTTTATTTTTATTCATTTTTAATTTTCTCACAAAGCTTATTTTACTATTTCACGCTAGGGAAATATAATGGGATATCGGGATTAATAAGTTATATAGCGATATATTTTTCAGGAGTTAATTAAAAGCCAAAATAAATATTTGGTAAATATTTTAAGTCTTATTATTATTATCTTATAATAACAATATTTCTGTCGTGTAAAATCAAAAAACGACCTCTATTAAGTAGTTACCAACGAGAACGAATTTACTTTCAGAAAACAACTACTCGGCTATTTCTAACTTATAAACCAATCAAATACATATTATATATGGTACCTATACGTTTTCTGTACAAAGAAAAAACCAACTCATAGTGGAATAAAATTATCGTCATTTACTTAATTTGTTATACTAACAATGTATATTATAGGATTTTGTTACATATTTTGAAACTTATAAATTCTATTATGATTATCATAATATTTTTGAAATAGGTACTTATAACATATTCACTCTGTTATCAAGTGCAATATAGTGAACTATAGATATTATAGTATTTTTAGTACCTATACTTCTGCAATTATCTATTAAAGAAGAACAGAACTAGGGAACTCAGTTTTTAAAAACCAAAAATATGTTTAATGTTAAAAAATTAGTTTAAAAATAGTTTATAATGAAATAAGAACTAACATAGGTACCTATTAATTAATTTAATAGTAAAATAAAAATATTTCATTTTATAATATTATATTATTTATAACCAGTCTTGGGCAAATTACTTCTTAAAAGTAATACAATTTCAATTATTCATTACATTTATAAAATGTAGTGACATTAAATTTTGGTTACTCAAATATTTTATTCAAGAAATTACTTTAATATAAAAGTGAAAAATTAATGCATTACTATTAATGGAACTTTTTAATTTATTGTAAAAATATATTATTAAATATGGGAATAGTCTTGTAGATAAAGGCAAAATCATAAATTAAAATTTTAAGACTGCCCTTCGGATATCGATACTTAATTTTAAAAGCATCAACTTTGGAAAACTGTGGATGAAATTAAAATGAGAAAATCTGGAGCATTTTCATTTTTCCGGGAAAATAACATCCCAAAAACGTTTAAGACCAAGTATAAAGACAATTTAAAAATTAATTTGTTGCGAACTGTTTGTATTTATTTATTTAAGCCCCTTAAAAAAAATTTCTGGGACACTAAAATCGAAATGTAAAACACAGAAGTATGTAAATGAATTAATTTGTATTTTATTATAAAATTTTTAGTAAATGAAATTATTGATATATCTAATGTGTTTTTATTTTAAAAGTACTTTTCAAGTAACGCGTTATAATTTGTTATTAAAATTACTTTTTCAAATCAATGAAGTCACTTATGAATACATATTGTATTAAATTACTTAATTTCGTTACTGTAATAATTAACTTAAAACGCTTTACTTTTCAAAATTATCTATATTATGCGGCCCGTGGCAGATTTTAGTGCGGCTCCCACGTTAATTTCAAAATCATCGGTCACTAGTAGACATTATGAAAAAAATCTATAAATATATACTATCTTGTAGATTAAAAATTTTACTGAAAAATAAATCTAAGGTAATATTACTAATATTGATATATAATATACGTATGAACATTGAATATTATGTTATCGATATCACAATCTGACAGCTCGTGCACACAATAATTTTTGATCAGACGATATAGACACGGGATTACGATATCACAGCTATTTGGTCAAGGGCCGCTGTGGTGAGCCAATGTCGTTTATCAATATGTACCTAATACTGTTGGCAAACGCGCCTTGACAATAAATATACATTTTTATTGACGTATGTTGACGTTTTGTTTACACAATAACGAAGTGTTATTGTGTTTTTATTTTTGATTTATTAAATATATTTATTATTTTGATTTATATTTTGGTAGATTTAAAATGCCTATTCTGAACAACATTTTACCCAAATATTCTAATTGATATTCTGAATATTAAATGAAAATGCTGTTTTCAAAGTCTAGGTTTCTATATTTTTTTTATATATATAATTTACTGTAGGTATCTATAATCTATATGCCCTTACTATAACTATATGACAATTCAGCTCAATTCGTTTTTAATCTCCAAAATTTGAATTATTTTACAGTAAATTGTGCTTTTATTTTTATATAAAATAACGACGTTAAGAGGATGTGCAATAGTCGGATTTTAGATTGTTCTATATAGCCAATTTTGAGAATATTTTAGAAAAAGTTTAAATTCAATGATGTAAAATCTTTCGAATACATTATGCATTTTTTAAATTATTATCAGAAAGATCTGTACTCGAAAATTCTTACTGAATCCTTTCTACTCCAAAACATATGTACTTACATTAAAATTTATATAATATATATTATGCCAGTAACTATGACATTGTCCATATAATAATATAATATGTTCATTTTCCAAATTACAACTTTTTTTCGTTAAAAATAACTTGTTTAGAGTAGGTACCTACCTATACCAATCAAACGAATATGCTATCAGAATGATCTTTTCTCCAAAACTCCTACTACCCGAAAAGAAAAGAGTTATACAAACGAAAAAAACACGTTGTAAAATCAATTAATTTAAAAAAACATCAAGAGGCCATAGACCCTTTAAGACGGTCACCTCTCATCACGCCCTTTTACGCTCATTTAATTTAGTCAATACTACATTTTTGTAATTTTTATTTATTTTGGTTTATTTTCCATTTTATTGGTTATTTTATTCGTGATTACCATTAACTGTAGTATTTAAATCATAATATTATAAATTATGGACCACGCAAGTATATATTAACTTTAAGAGTTTCTAAAGCTTCAGATACGTTTGCGTTTATAAAAATGTGTTTTCTATTTAAATGGCATCGATAAGTTAAGCAAGACCGACCGTCGGCAGCCAACAGCCCCCATAATAATTTCTAATTATTAATTTCAAACACGGCTGGTTTATTGTAGAACACAACGGGTGGGCGGTAAAATAAAAAACAATATAACCGTCGATTTAACTACAGTTTTATGTTTGTAATATAACAAATTCACAAAACGTTAAAATTAACAAAATTTTACGATCTTAATCGGCATTAATAAAACGTGAATGAAATGAAAAAAATAAATAAATAAATTATAACAATAACAACCATTTTTAATAATCTAATATACAGAAATGGATATTTCGGAAATACACTTTTTTTTTTTTTTTTATATATATATGTATATAAATATAACACTACGATATTGAAAAAAATCATATTTTGCTCGTTTTAACCTATTAAAATATGTAAAAGAAAAAAATAATAATTTGTCGCAAATATTTAAATGATTTTATGCGTAAATATATGCATTTTACCGTATACGCGTAAAAGAAATGTGGGCATATAAAAGTATAAACCCTTTAGAATATATTATTATTAAAAAATTCCACCATTAATTCACTGAGAACTGAGAGCGTTGTTTAAAATAATAATTTTTATCGAGTCGTTTATAATTCCGTATTCGTAAAATATGACGTGTATATTATAAGGGTGAGTACGTTTTCGAATTATGTAACTTTATCCCCGCGCAGTTTCTCGTGTTTGAGTTTATTCTTTTTCGTATTTACGTAAATAAAAACACAGATTCCGAACGTACAGCACACACGACGCGACTCAAAGTTTGTAACGGATTAGTGACACTGGACACAGATTTTACTACACTATAGTCAGGGACGTAACTAACGGGGATGAGGAGTAAATTTTTTTTCCTAAAGTTTGCGTCAGTCGTCCAAATCGGATTGTAAAAAGTTGGTGACATTTTAATATCATAAATATTTAAATTCGTAAATTCTCTATGAATTTAGCTATATTAAATTTTAAAAGTATGAAAATACCTATACTCAAATACCTCAAATATTTATATGCCCATAACCTAAAATTATACTATTATGCGTGCTCCAAATGTTTCATGTTTATCCATTTTATAGTGGAAACACATTTTGAAAATGATAATGTTATCAAAACATTTGTTTATAATTACAAGACAAAATGTTTTGCAAATATTTTATTTTGATTGATGGAAAAATATGTCAAGTGTAATTTTTTTTGTGAATATTTTTTAAGTATACTAAAGAGTTGCTAAAAAAATATTTTTGGACATTTACAATAAAACTTAAAAGAACTAGCCACATATGTTTATTTAAATCTATAGCTTGTATAATTATTTTGCTTATTGTGCAAATCAAAAACATATTATGTATTAATAATAAAACTACTGGCGTATTTAGCCCCTCTAATGAGATTTAAACCCCTTTAGCACTTTAGTATATAGGGATCATATCATTCCAATATAATTCGTACAGAGATAACATGATAGAAAAAGCAAGAATAAAAGGTAATTTATTCTCCCCAATAAGGGGTAAGAGGGAGTACAACTTGGATATATCCGTGAACATAGTGTGTCTCACTATGTAAGGTGTGCGATACGAGTAGGTAGCAGTTTGATCCCCGGTTCCAAAGTATTAGCAATTTGTTACGGATTTTCAATCATCTCCTGCCATCAGGGAACAACCAATATCATAATACAAGACTTTCCCTACTAGGTCCCGCCTAAGCCATTGAATATTTTTTGTTATTGAATTTAAGGGAAATGTTTTGAACATTTTACAAGAAATGTGAATTTTTTGCCATAAAATATTTGTGTGGTACTTTCTGCAACTTATAGCAATGATCAGAAAATATTCAAAATTGATTATAGTTATTTCTCATAAATAATGATCTTAGAAATTTTAAATTTACACAGAATAATTTATTTTTGTAAAAAATTAAAGTCATCAAATTTTCAAAATGTTTTTCCCAATATAGCTTTATATAATTTTTAAATTGTGAGATATTAAGTCATAAATAAGTTAATTTTAGATATTGAGACATGAAAATGTAATCATAGGTTAGACATATTATATTATTCTAACAATATGTTTTAAAAATGTGGAAAATTATAAGTTACAACTTTTATTTTATAGAGTAGTTTAAAGATTTTGTATTAAATCTACTATTTCGGTATGAAATAATATTCAAATGGATGTGTGTAATATGCTTTGGCGGTAGTGTTGTAATTATTCAGAAAAAAAACTTTTAGAAACTATAGTTCACAATGAGTATTTGTATAAAACATAAAGGCGGTTGAAAGCGATGTATTATTTCATTAATTTAAACCTAAAAGCCAGTTAAAATTAAGAGTACTTTTGATTTCCCGATATTAAATCTGGAAAATGATTAAGATTCTGTTGGTTCGTTCCTAGAGAACGTTGGAAATATAATTTTTACATTTTGGCTAAAACATTTTTAAAAAGAGTATTGAATTTTTGGAAATGCACTAACTTGCAAGAACTTTTATGAGAATAACACTTAATATAAAAAAATGTATTCCAAACATTCTCTAGTAAATTACTTAGAGAATCTTAATATATTTTCAGAATTAAAATCGGAACACCGGAAGTAGGTACCCTTAATTTTAGCAGGCTTTTTGGTCTTTAGAAACCCGAAATGAAAATGATAATTTTTATATCGTTTATCGCCTAATGACTTGTGCATGAGATCGTACCTACTCGAATATACGAGATCACTATTAGTTGCCAGAATAATTATTGCTCTGTAATTGTCGAATCCTAAAACAAAACTGGTTAAATTATTATTTTACAAGCCGACCAAACAAATTTTATGATATACCTACATTATTTATTTACATATAAAAAATATACGCATGCATTATCTATTATCTACCTAATATATAGATAATTTTTATCGTAAAAAGCCATCTAGCACACCACCATATCTAATGTTCACGGCCACTCAATTTTAAAACGTATTAATATCTACGTCTATATATTTATAAATATATATTATATGTACTTATAGGTTGGAAACTAAGGCGTAGTCTCTCATATTATGATATTCGTGTTCAATGTGACATGTAAATTATATAATTTTTTTTTTTTAATCAGAGTAAAATTATTGTTTTTCCGGAATATCTTAACAAATATTCAAACTATATAAAAAATAATGGTACTGTTAAAATTCTTGCAAAATTCTAATATGAATACGACTGGAATTTGGACTATTTTTTTTTTTTTTTTATCTTTTTTGACCTTTTGACGCTAAAAGAAGCTGGACTAGGTTGGGAAATCAAAATATAGTTTGACACATTAATGTAGGGAAGAATTTCGCAAGAAATCGAATGCTAGTAGTTTTTAATTTTGTTACTGTCATTGCGTGCACCTTGACATTACAGATTTATAAAACGTATTATTGTATAAAACATTGAAACTTTATCCTCATATATGTATGGTTTTTTTGATCCTGGGGGTAGAATCCCTCCCTCTCCTTAAATACGCCACTGAATATTCCCTTTAAACTTTTAATTTTCCTTCCTACATATGTTTTGTTTTTGTACATATATTGATATAAACCTACCATAGTGTAGATAACCGTGATACCTACTAGCTTACCAATTACTTATGATACATTTTACAATTTTATATTATTGTGTATGTTTTTCATTGATTTTGTTATGTTTTGATAATAATAATAGAACAAAACGTAATTTGCCGATACTGCACAAAAATATAAAATATAATATAAGTAAACAATATAATAATAATAATAATAATCTATTATATAATATGCTAACTCCGAATGAACGGTTTTTCGTGGAAAAGAATACTTTACGCTTTTTATTTAATTCCTCTGACCGTTTTCCATGCCGACGGTCGAGTGGGTGTTTTGTTTTCCGTTTTCATCGCTTTGGATTTGCGATTTTTCCGTTTTGCCGTTAGTCTGTGTTTCGACTTTACCCGAAGATGCGTAGCTTTAGGTGAGCTCTGTGTTCACCCTATAGATAGCATGGAAGAAAACCGTTCGGCCGTCCGTTTCTTATCGCTTGAGCGTTTTTCGCGCCATCGTTCTATCACGCCGAAATCCCGATATCGGTGTTCAGGACCTTTTTCCGACGTTTCACGAGGCCGTGGATGTCCTATTCGGATATCCTGGACGGTTTAAAGTCCGATTGAACATTTTTCTTGTCTACAAATCGTCCTTGTACGACCGAGATGTTCGTTTCCAATATGTGTAGATACCTATATTATAGATGCCTATATTATGAGTATTAGAAATACGGTACCATCCGTGCGTTATCTGAATAGTTTAAATTCGAAAAATTTCGACCATTTATCTCGATTAGATAAATTAGTGATACACCGAACCAAATTCATCTGTGATTTCAATAAAAATATAGATTTGTTTAATAATATGGTTGTTAATACACGTCCAATAAAATGTTTGGTGATTTAAAAATAAAATATTTGTTAATTTAACAGTAAAATAATAAAACGTATTATTGATTAAACAATATATTTTATCGATGTCATGGGTAAAATTGTCTAATTGAATACAAATTTATTTAAATCAACAAATATTTTGTAAATTCAATTATAAATATTTTGTGTATCTTTCTTTCTTCTTCTTCTTCTTCGTAGAACAAACGCCCATTTTTTAATCAAAATAGTCAATTTAGACAGAATGTTTTTTTAATCTAATAAAATATTTTATTATAATAATAAAATCTGTATTAATTTTACAAAATATTTTTATTAAATTATAACATATATTTTGTGAAATTTACAAAATGAATTGTAAACACATTTTTTTATTAATTTAACAATATATACATTAAAATAATAAAAATTATATAATTTCAACAAATATTTGTTTGTTAAAATTTGATTATTGCATATTGTTAATTCTACCAATGATATTTGGTTCAGTGTATAGGACGTCGATTGTCAAACCAACTTTTGATACGGGTCTACCGGTTCGAATTTCACTATGCCGAACTGATTTTTTTTTGCGTTTTTTTCTCGATCTCGGAATTCACGGAGATAACGAATAATGTATGTGACATGTGAACGAAATCTTAATAAATTTTCTTATCTGTACAAGTTTTTTTATTAGGTATTTATTATATATATTTTCCGTTCGTTTAAACTACGTATAATAGTTGATAGGTATATAATACCCTATTATAATATCCTGTGGCAAGATCGTATTTTTTCTCAGATATTCGTAGATTTCTATCTGGGGATAATAGTTTTATAAAAAACCCATTTATTTTATAATAAATCCGACCGACTGATTCGACTATTAGGTATCTTCACCACATTTTTTTTATGGAATTTGAAATCGTCGGACTTCCGTCTGTCTGAGACGTTCGTTCTGAATAATATATGTGTATAGGTTGTATTTAAATACGATAATTGTCGACCATAATATCATCCGAGTAGATAGTGTTGATGATATGGGGAGTCTATTGTTAAACGAACTTTCGATACGGTTACACCGGTTCGAATTCCATTATGCCGATCTGATTTTTTTGCGTTTTTTTCTCGATCTCGGCGTTTGCGAAAATAACGAGTATTTAATGTTTATCAAATTTATGCGAAATCTGAACTACATTTTAAAAAATTAATTTTCTTACCGTTGCAACTTTTATCATTATATATATGTTTTGTTTTTTCTGTTAGTTTGAACTACGTATAATTGTACCGAATACCTATTATAATACCCTATGGCAAGTTCGAATTTTTTTTTCGGACATTCGTAGATTTCCATTTGGGGACAATAGTTTTATAAAACACCGAGAACGGTAAGTCCGACCGACTGATTCACATATGTAGTAGTAGGTACTTACTATATAATATTATTGTAATGTTTTTCAAAATGTTTATTAAATATAATTTATGCCTGTTGTACCGAAACCCTTTATACTCGGACAAGAACCAAGCGAATCGAGGTTCGAGTTCTTATAAAAATCTGAGGATATCGAGTTCGATACATTTTTGAATTACCTATCTACTTTTTCAATCGACAACAGAAACACTTTATATGTGAAAGGCAAAATATTTTTAAAATGAATTAATTAACTATTCCCGATCCCGATAAAATACATAATATGAGGTGTACGAATTACACTAAAAAGTAATTCTACTTATGTGATGTTTCACTCAAAAAAAGTTACACTTACAAGGTGCCACATCCAAATAGGGTTACAAATTCAAGGTTTTGCACTCAAAAGGTGTTGAACATACAAGTAGTCTCACTTAAAAGGAGTTACACTTACAATGGGTTTCTCCCGGTAGGTGTTGCCCTCAAGCTAGTAATATATAATAATATGGTTCATTCCCAGTTCGACGACTCCTATAGTTTGTCGACACAAAAACCAGTTTTAATCATTTTTAAAAAAATCCCTATTTCTGCGACAACGTAAATACTTGTACTCGTACTACCTATTGTGCGATAATATATACCATTATTTGTATTTTACCTATACTATAACTACATATTATATAGTGAATTTTGCAATATATTTTTAATAAGTACATTTTATTTTGTAAAATATATATTTAAAAAATTGCACAACATCACATCATACTTTAGTACCTACAATTTATTAAAAATATAAAAGGATCTTATAATGAGTTATTGCCAATTAATTTTTTTAACGGAAACACACCACTGAAACCCAGTGTATGCATATTATAATATTAGATTATTTATTGTATTTTATAAAATATATACAAATCGACGTTTATGGTATTTTATACAATGGTAAAGAATGGTGTCGACAAAATGGGAAGATACCATAATAATCCGTCCGCCGTCCGTCAAAGTATATTTTACCAGCACGGCTGTTGCCGCGATGTAAAATGTAAAATAAGTAAATTAGAAAATTATTAGCGATATTAATATATTTATAGTAATAAATATATTTATAAATATACTACTAAAATCTTAAAAGTGTCAAAAAGTATATTGGTTTAATGTTAAACTATACAAAACATAATAATAATAATTAGGAAATAGTTTTAAAATAAAATTATATATATATATATACGAGTACCTATTATAACAATAAAAATATTTTATATATTATATAACAAAAATGAATATATATTATAAAAAATATTTTAAAAAAAATATATGCCTAGAGTATTCGTAAAATGTCTATAAAGGTATCAACTAGTTTCGACTATAAGTTATCATCAGACTACAATCTGATACTATTAAGAGGACGCCACACATGCATTATTTTATTGTAAAAAACTGTTTTTGCGAGAAAAAATTGTTCTTCAGCTGTAATTATAATTAATAAACTAAATTTTGACATAATATTTTAACAGTTTTGTTAAAAAAATATCGTGATTACACAAACAATAAAAAGTGGTACTAACACAGATTTATTTTAAAATATACTTAAATATTTTTAAATTATAAGATTTTTATTTTGCTTAAAATGTCATAAAAATTTCCTATATGGAACTCCTTAAAAATTGTATGTGTGACGTCCTCTTGGTAGATAATGATGTATAGCCGATGATGACTTATATAGACGAAACTCTTTTAGCCTTTATAAATATTTTATGAATATTTTATGTATATTTTATTTTTATATATTTATTATAATAATAATTTTATAATATATATATTTATTATAAAGTATTGTTATTTTTATAATATATATTTTATTTTAACTATTAGGATCCCCAAACTGCTATAACTGCAGTCTTCTAATATAGTATTTTGATATCAAACATTTGAACAACGTCATCTTCTTTGAACTTTTCTATTTTATTACATTACAATGATTGTGTTCATACATTTTTTTCTTTTATCATCCATTTTTCAATAATTGTTATTAACAAAATTACAACTACAGAATATAACAAATCTACAACTATTACTGTATAACTGTAATCAAATTAGCGCATATAAATTGCTAAAAAGAAAACACGGCATTGGCCCATGGTGGGGCTATAGCCCCCTTAGCCCTCCCCCTGGCTATGCCCTTGAAATTACAGACGCTAATAATCATATAATATAATAATCATTACTCACAAGCTCTCATGGCGTATGTGTTTACGTATTTTTAATATAAAAAAAAACTCCTTAGAAATGGGCCGCTTTCAACGCCCTTAAACTGATCTTTTATCCGGTAAATGACCTATAACCGGTTGATATTTATTAATTAATATAGGTTTTTAAGTCGGACTACAGAAACTGGATACATTTTTAAAACATAACATAGTTATTACCAAAATGATTAATTAACATAAATCTAAACTAAACATTTTACACCAACAATGATTAACTGTGTATTTACATGTATGGGCAAATGTGTACTGGCTAAATTTTGTTCGTTTGAATCTATTTTTAAGCCGTTAAAAGCAAATTAATTACTGATCTAAACCGTTAAAATTAAAAAGCTGACCTGACAATTGGCATAAGTTAATTTGAATAAGTTAATCAAAAAGTTAACATTTTATCTAAAGTAGCTGTGTATTTTGTACTCGAATATTAAATAATTAAAATTTTTATATATATATATATAACGTAATAAGAGTGTACCTACTACAGACAATCATGCTAAGTTACCTACCTAATATTATTAGTTCAATAATATTTTTTTGTCTATAAGCATATTTTTACTTAATATAACTTTGGTATTAAGTTAAAGAATTTGTTTCGACATACTTTGAACGAACAAAATCAACCAGTTATTAACTTACTTGGATATTTTTTCAAAGTTTTATATTATGTTAACAGTAAAAGTTGGGCAAATTAAAGGAAAAAATTAACTTAGTTAAGCTTAATTAGCCTAAATGAATTAAAAATGAAAAAATTAAAAGTTAACCAAAAATAAATGTAAATAGGTAGTGAAGTTAAAAGTTAACATCGAAAAAATATTAACTTAACTCAAAAAAGTAAATTTGTTTTTATTTTTCATTTAACAATAAGGACTTAAATCTCGAATACTTATTTATTTAGTTTTTAATTTTTTCTAATATTTAATCAAAATAATCCAAATAAATGTTTCTAAAATAATACAAGTGTATATTATATACATCTTTATAAATTATTTAACCATAACCATTAAATTATTATATGGATGATAGGAAAATCAAAAGAATTTAAAATCAAATAAACAATTGAATAACAAAAATACGATAGTTAACTGGAAATCAAATTAATCGACAATATTAAACAATGTCGATTAACGTAAATTGACACAAGAAATAAATTATCGTAAAAATACGTAAATATTGGAAATTTTACGAGTACTTATTATTAATATATACATTTGCACGAATATTAGAATTTAAAATACAGATCTGCAATACTTTCGTCTCAACTGAATGGATATTTATAAACATTAAGCATTAACGATTGAAAGTTGAGTTCAGAGAACGCAACACACCCGCTTTTTAAGGGGTTCTGTATAGGCAATTTTTATGAAAATTATTAAAAAATTAAAATGTTAAATAATATTTAAATTTATACTAAAAGTAATTTAAAAATAGTCTCGTGTCATTACTTTTTTATTGTTGTGTAATCACATGCCATTCAAATAATTAATTATATTTTGTAATAAACATGCTCATGAATTTCCATGATTTTGGTTTTTTGAGTAAATTTAAACAAACAATAAATATGAGCAAAATTAAAGACAAGAAGTTAAACTGAGTAATCACCACATAGAATTAAAAATAAAATGATACACAAATTTTTATGAAGACTTGAAATTAATAAAAAAAATCTTTTTATAATCAGCTGTCATTTATATATATATAAAAAAAATACCTATTTATAAAACAATTTAGTAAAATCACAGAAGACACCATTAGAAATTCAAAACTATTTGTAAAATTCAACTAGTTTTACACCGTTGATTTATGAAAATACGGATACATTTTAATGTTCGAAAAATCTATGTGTTGCATCCTCTTAAGCTAATGATAATTTCAACTAGTTAAGTCGATTAGTTAACGAACAAAATAATTTACTAGATAAAAATGTAAGCAAAAATTAACTTTTGAACTAGTTTGAACAAAAGGGGGCTTTTGTAATAAAAAGTACACCAAAACAACTATATAATTAAGCTTAAGAGAACGCCTCATTGATGATCTTTTGATGGGTTTCTTGCTTTAGTATTCTTCATTTTTATCAACTTGCAAACATGTTAGAAATACGAAATAAAAACAGATTATAGCTAACAATATTATCTAACGACTGGTGGAGCCGATTTTTACACGTTTTATGAGCTGTTAAAATATTATATATTATTTTTATTTTTTTAACAGCTAATGAAAACATGAAAACGTGTGAAAATAAATATATCAAAAATCAGTTCCATCAGTCGCTAGAGAATCTTTTTCTTTATAATTAATTTTATCATTCAACAATATATTCTCAAGTTAATGAAAATTAAAAATACGTAAACATGTGTTTTTTAAACAAATATCGTGATTACACGACAATATTAAAAAATGGTACTGATACGGGTCTATTTTTGAACTACTATTAAAATATATATAAATTATAAATATTTCAAATAAATTTTTCTGAAAATTTAATAAAAATAGCCTATACGAAACCACTTAAAAATCGAGTGTGTAAAGTCCACTTAACGAGTTAAACGATATCTTGACTTATACTCAGGGGCCGGCGGAAGGGCAATGCAACCGAAGAAACAGTTGCTTAGGATGCCGCGTTACATGAAGACTATGGACATATATTTTATTGAGAAGAAAAATGCACTATTTTTTTTATTTTTTATTCCTTTTTACGCATAATTTTCATCGCGATATTATTTATTATCTCTGTGTACATAAATATCGTGCACATACCACGGTCGCGTTTGGAAATGTCGAGCACGGGCACCGGCTCACGTGCGAACGTATATTATTGTCGCGCGACCGTGCGGTGTAGTGCGGGAGAAAAAAAAAACCGCGCCGGGCGGACTGTACGGGACGGGCGGCAGCGCGGGAAAGGAGGCCCGGCGGGCCTGCGTACAGGTTGTGCGACGGAAGGATGACGGGTGCGTGCGTGTACGGGCCGGCCGTAGGCGTCAGGGACGGATGTACGAGACGAAGGGATCGGCGTGTAGGTACTGAGGGATGGTTTGTACGGGCGAAGGGACGAGGGTGGTCGAGGGCGGAAAAGCACGGGTGGTCGGACTATACCTATATGATGTACAGGGTGGTCGGAAGGGTGGGCGCGATTCAATTACAAGCCGTTAGCTCATTTAGTATTTAGCGGGCCCGACGCGGTTGTCGTCGTCGTCGTCGTACTGTGGTCGCCATAGGAACCGGACGCGGCGCAGAAACTACCCCGTTGTGTGGAAGGGGCGGGTGGCGACGGACGTAGAGGAGGGCCGGTAGGGGTTGGGCGACGGTTATAAAAGACGGTGGCCTGGCCGGCGGACGCTCATTCGACAGCGGCCGTCTGAACCGGACGCATTCACGGCGACGACGACGACGACGACACTATGCGTGCGAAGACGAGACCGGAGGCGAGCGGAGAAGACGTGGCCCGAGCTCGGCACACCGCACGGCGCTCCAGGTAAGCATAATATCGCATTTCGCGCTGTACCCACTATATATTATATTATTCCGATATTATATGGTCTTGCGATCGCAGCCGTGTCCGTCTAAAGTATTTGAATAAAAATATTTGAGCGAAAGTATTCGAATATTTATTTTATGAAAATATTATATATGATGTTGTGTTTTTTTATTATTTTAATATTAAGTATATTACCTGTAACTTATTATTAAATAATCACCCGATTTTTTTATACGGGTTTTATTCGAGAAATCTTTTTTTATATCGTCTACCTATAATAAGGACAGCGAAAAAATTTCAATTCAAATGTTTTAAAAAATGTTTAATTGTTTTTTTTTTTTTTTTTTAAATAAATCGTTAGGTATACTCCTGCGCTATATTTTTTAATTTAATTTCAATGTATAAAATATAAAATCGAATAACTCATTCGTTATATATATTTTAAAATAGCCGTTTTGCGAAATATCTTATAACATTTTGGCGGTAAAAAATTCACCGGGATATGGAAATTGTTTCATTGGTTATTATTTTTATATGCGTACCTATGTTTGAAATAAATATGATACGATTTTCTTTATATTTAAAAAACCTAATTAATATAACTGGAACTCACCTTTTATAGTTATACATAGGTAACTACACGGTTTATGCTATGATCAACCAACATTGATAAATAAGAAAGATGTTGAGAATTTCAAAAATGTTAATGTTTTTGAAAAAAATGAACGATCAAACGTTAATGAAAGTTTTTAAGCCCGATCATTTTTTTTCAAAGTAACTTTTTGAAAAGGAAAAACTGAATCGGTAAAATTTTTACTTATCACAATATTTATTATAAGTAAAGTATAATTTAAATTAAATTTCAGGAGAGTAATAACCATATTACTAGCAGAAATATTTAAATATTAAATAGAACAAATATTTATTTTTTTTGCAAATAATTTTCAGAACATCTTGTACCTATTATATTATAATTCATTATTATTACTTGAAAAGTATTTCGACAATATTATACACTATATTTATGGCAATAAAGTCGTGTTTAAAATAATGTATTTATTTATATTTAAGTCAAAATTAAATATTTTAGATTTTTTAATTTAATAAACGACAATACTATTATTGATATTTGTCATATTTTAATTTATTTATTGTAATTTTACCTTTCAAAAAATATTTTCTAGAATAATATATATATTTAATATTTATATTACATTTAATTTAAATAAAGATGGTTTATAAACTGTAATTGACTGTATAAGAAAAATAGTTTATATTTATTTTTCTTAAATTAATTAATAACACTTATTGTTTTTTTGAAAATTATTCCAATGTCTGCTTATGGTAGTAATTGAATAATATTATTCAAAAAGTATTTCAAACTTCAAAATTCGAATTTCCAGCTTTAATATTTTGTATTTTATATTTTATTATAAATAATTATTATTTTATTTTTATTTTTGTATTTTAATATTTAACATTTTATTTTATTGTAATAATACTACAACGACAATATAACTAATATTTAGGTAGGTTCTGTTTTAAAACGTTTTGATAAATTTTTTCTAAGTCCATAAAGACATAAAGTCACATTTAATCAAAAATATTTTTAATTTAAAAATATAGAAAATAATTATTTCTTTAAAAAAAAAAAAAAAAAAAAAAACTAGAAAAATGTATATCTATCAAGTGCTTTTTAATTATAATCAGAGACTTTCATTTATCTTGAACCTACGAGTTTGTATATAATTTTAAAAGTATTTCATACCCTTGACATTTATGGTATTATGGTATTCCCTAGAGAAGAAGAGAAGAATTAATATAATATATTTTTTAATTCTAAGTCAATAACTAAATATTTCAGATTTTTTAATTTCATATACCTACATCTATTTTACGATACCTAATGCTAATCACCATTTACAATTTAAAAAAATATTTTTTATTTGTATTTTTTATTCAAGAAAAGTACTTAAATTTGGTATAGGCACTACTTATTATATATTTATAGTAATTAAATTGTATTTGAAATATTATATATATTAAACCTATATGCAATATAAAATAAAATTACACAATTAAAAATTATATAATGTTATATAATTGAATATTTTTTTTTTTAGATAAATATGTTTATATCTATTTTTTATTCTAAATATTTAGGTTAAACTATTTAGTATTTAGATGAAAATATATTCACTTGTACCTATCAGTTTTAAATATGGTCATTATTAGGTTCAGGCAAATTGATAATTTTTTTTTAACTCGTAATATTATTTTGCATGGAAAAAAGTAAGTAAGGATAAATTAAAAGTCAAAATATAAAAAAAAAAAAAAATACTTAACTAAGTTATATTTTTAGATTATTTGGTACTACGTACAATACAATTTAAAAATATACCTATTTTTTTTACCACATGTATAAAATATAAATTTTATAAAATAATACATAATTAACAAAGTAAAAAAATGGGTTTTACAATGTGGGGATAATAATTGTTTTAATAAAAATAAAAATATACTTTTTCAATGAAATATCGAGATAATTAAAAATAATTGGACATAAAAATGTATTTCTTCAATGGCTGGAGGTGATACACTATTGACCCATAACATAAAAATTGATGAAAAGAAAAATTATTCTTTCGGTGGTCATCAACTACAAATTGGTGAATTATTTGCAGTGATGATGAGAAAATTCTCGAATATTTTAATTAAAAACTTGGTGCTTTTAACGGATTATCAGCTTCAATCACTGCATTAGAAACTCACTTTGGGTAATAACAATGTAACATAAGACTTATTTTGATATTAGTATTTTAAATTAAATGGGTTCCTACAGTAACAAAAACATTAAGTGGCCTTTATTATATTGCTTTTTCAATCGGCTCCGCAGAATGTCTGAGACGATAAAAAAAACTTTCGTTCTCTCCAAAACGTAGAACACTTTCAATAAAGGTCGTGATTTTATTTTTCATTTCATATATATATATATAATATATTATGTATATAGACATACCTACAGATATATTTTATGTTGTAAATAAACTTACTACGCGCACTTTAACATATTTTTTTTACGGCCCAGCCCGTGTCCGTTATTGTATATTATTTGTATTATTCAATTGGAGAGCGCAATAAAGTATAAACCCGGACCTCCCCTTCGGGTCGTAAAAAATACCAAAAACAAAAACCAAAAAAATAAATAATAATAATAATAAAACTTCACGTCGATACGAGTTATTTTGGTCCTCCTGTAGAAAGTTAATTTATGAACGACACCAACTTGTATGTGTGAAGTATCCCAATTCACGCCCATCCACCATAACCTATACTTAGAACTTGAGTACTTAAAGGCCTAGACCCAGTAAAAGTGACACACTCAACTTTTCCTTTGTTTTGCATTATTCAGTGCTTAAAGTGAGAAAAATTGTAATAGGAAGGGGTACTAAATAATTATTAACAAACATATTTTTTATGAACTTTATATTTAATTAAAAGATTTAAATTAACTACCCATGTAATATAACGAAAAAAAAATCAATTACGTTAATGCCTTTAATACTTTTGTAAACAGTATTTATATATTATATATTATATACCTATATTATATTATATATTCTCTGTAAAATTATTTCATAAGTTTTATTAGATATATTTTTTACCTAACATGTCTAAATATGACCAAAGGATCGTAAAATAAAAAACATGTTTACGTCGCCATTTTGGTATGATCATCAGTCAGATTAATCCTAAAATCAATCATATAGGTACTCAACAATATATTGATTGATATGGTTTATAGTTACGACTCATGATAAAATATTATTTTATATGTATTTATCTCATCATCATTATTTTAGATCATATACATATTTAAGATCATAATTATAATAATAAATTGTGTTAGTTATTTCCTTGGATTTTAGAAATTATCACTAAGAAGGGATGAGCATTTCAAGGATGAGAATAAGGGTGATTCCATTGTGATTCAATCACTGCACGTATATTTCAACATGATATCATTCATGAAATTACAAGAAAGAGGGGGAACAAAAATTATATAAAATAATTATATTTTTGACCAAAGAAAAATATTTTTTGTCATGGATGAATAAAACACTGATTATTTTATTTTATATATATATTCGGTGACCATTCTGTCCCAAAATCATTGTGTTTCAAAAATAAAGACCAAATATCGATAAATAATTGTATAAAGGATCTAATTTAGAGGGTGATGTAGGAAGGAGGCGATTAATTGAATCCAGTATAATATTGTGAACATTACTGACAACATAATACGTTATATAGAACGTTTAAAAAATCTAAGGCAAAAAATATAAATCTGAATATTTTAAATAACACAATTTTAATTTTAGGTAGGAAATACAATATATGATTTACAATTTAGTTGCAATTATTTGAATTTTGTAAAATTGTATACTTCAATAAATTGTTAATAGGTACAACTACCCATACTCAAATTCTACATTAGTATTATTATGGTTATATTTTTCGGGAATGTATATATATTTTTCTCTATATATTACTACTCCAGTTATGCCTGAAACCACTTTCAACAATTTATAGCTGTAATATAATCTTACCGCCCACGTCTATTTACATATTGATTAATTCATCTCGGAACAAAGGATCTGGTCATTACAATTTTCAATGATAATTTTAGTAACCTCGAAATCAGTGTTTAAAGGTCCATGCATTCAAGTAAACATATTGTTTTGCGACTAATATTTTGATTTAAATGCATATCGTCCCAGGAAAAACCAAACATAAAATAAATTGGTCAATTTTGTAAAATATTTAACGTCAAACAATCAATTAACAATAATAAATTATACATCACACTTTGAGGGAAGGATATGACCCTAGTATATGATTTCTGATAGGTAAGCACATATAAGTAATAAGTAACCTATTTAAATAATTATAACGAATAATGAAGTTTATCCGGTCAACACCACTACATCCTATATGGTTATATCCGTACGGACAAATAACAAAATAGCAATTAATCGTCATTAAACGTCGTTTTTAGTTATAGTTATTAGATCTTTATATATTAAATTATAACAATTAAACTTTAAATCTTTTTAATTCGATTAATATTCGTTTACACAATAAAATTTTAATCAACCGGGAACTATACGGTATCATTTTTTTGTTTTTAAATCAATTTTTTTGTAATATAAATATTTATAATTTAAAATTTTGATAAATATATTATAATATTATAAATTTCATTTTGACTGAAAAATTAAATATAATTATTACTGTTTGAAATATTTTGTCATTTTCATAAATAATCGTTAAAAAGTTCCTAATAATTATTATTATTGTTATTGTTTTATAGTAGAAAAAAAGATTTTATGTCTCAAACAAAATACCTACAATTTAATCTATCCAATATTATAAACTATACCCATGACAAATTATAATAATTGCATTTCTCATAATATATGATTAATGATACAAGTATTATACTTTAATGTTATCACTGTGATTATAAATTATGTAACAAGTGTCATTAATTGTGACAATAGCAATGTTGTAATAGTAATAGTATTATATCAATAATACTAAAATGTTAAACATAAATATGTCTTTATATCAATATATGATTATTATGTATATTATAATATATATATTATTATTATTTATTATATTATATATTATATACCATGTAATATTTATGGACAACTACTATAATACTGACATGTTATTCTTAGTTAAATACATTAATGCCTAATTTTTAACAATTACTTTAAGAAAAATCTCTCTTAAGAGAAGATATATTTTTATACATCTGTGTTTACCAATTTTATTAAGTACCTATTCGAATACATACTATCGAGCGAATATATTTTAAATAATTTTCCTTGCATTTTAGGATTTCGACTCCTGAAAAAAAAAATGTAATTAAACGTACATATTATAAATATTAATTTTGAACTTGAAAATGCAACTAATACATTTGTTGCAGATAATTTGTAGAACATTAATGGATAACTATCGAAATGTTTGGAAAATAATTTTCCCAGGTACCTATGTAAAAGTAAACTCTTAAACTGCCAAATCTGCAGTATTTTTCAAAGTTAAAATTCATAAGTAGGTACTGGTGAAAATAAAGTCCAACAAATTTTGAAAGTTGTCCATCAATGTTCGACATATTTTCCGGATTAGAAGAAAATTGATGACTACCAAAACTGCATCTCTGATGTGTTATAATAATACGTATTATTAAAATTACATTAAAATGTTTGACTAAACAAATAAATAGGATAATAAATATGTTAATGCTCGATAATTCTACATTTTGCTATTTTTTATTATCAATGATAATTACATTTTACAATCTAAAATATTGTAATATTGATTAAATTGCCCCAATTATATTGTTGATTATTATCGATGACATGGGGATTTTTTTACTTTGTACAGGTACCTAGTTATTTTGAGATTACAGCACGATTTGATTAACCGAGAAAAATCTAAAAAAATATTTGATAAATGTTTAGAATTCATACTATTAAATTATTTACATTTATGTTCGAATGCTTTTGCAGGAAAGTATTCAAATACGTATTATAAATAGATTTTTAACAAGTCTGCTTATTAGTATACATAATATATTATATACTAAGGGTAGGTACATCAAGTACTGGACACGGGTGAATATTATAATAATATTAAGCGTGATGTACCGGATAAAAATGAAATATGATGCATTTATTGGTAATTTATAGTAGGTAGGTATAAAGGTCGCAATCCGTGATGAATGGTCTTGTTAAAAGTTTCTATAGATAGACGGTGCAGGAGTAATATTCGAATAGTTATACGAATAGGCAGCGGGTCTCGTGAGCGTTAGGCTCCCACTAGAATTTAATTCGTTTCCTATAGTGCCAAAATACTGTTATTATATGGCCATAATATATTCCATAGATAAATTCCATATTTTAGGATTCTGAAGTAATATGTAGATATATTGTATAAATAAAACGTATAAAAAAAAAAAAAAAGGTTAGCTGCACCCTCCCCACCCCTCACCCCGTCACCACTGAAACGTCTGGGTTCTACACTAGGTAAAAGGTTTATTCAGATGGAATATTTTTTTATTATAGATTATATTATCACAACGAGTTATATGTACTCATACAATACTTTGAAAGGATTATAGTTTTACAATTTACCATGTATTGGAAAAATCAGCTGGGGAAAGTAATCATTATTATCAAAGCTTGCCATGACGTATTGAAAATTATGTCTATTGAAGAATTTATTTTATTTTTAACATTGACTTTTAGTTTAATTCGATACTTTGTTATGTAATCAACTATCGAATTGACATCAAATAAATTGTATACCAAATTATATACATTATATAAAAAAAAAATTTATTGCATAAATTTCCTCTTCTTCTTCTTCTTCTTCTTCTTCTTCACATTCTCTCCCGACTATTCAGGGTCAACCACTCGAACCCACAACTTCCACATTCAACGTCTCCTGCATCCCCTTCACTTACACTTTATATCACTCTCTGTCATATCCGACCACTTTCTTTCGGTTTTCCTGTTCCTCTTTTTCCTCTTACATACATTTTCTTTGATAATCTTACTGCCTCTGAGCTCCTTAAAACATTCCTAAACCATCTCAATATGTTCTATTGAATTTTGCCTAATATCGAAGCCACTCCTATACTACCTCTATATACTAGTTTCTTATTTTGCTTTTTCGAATAACTCCACTTATTTGCTTAGCATTCAAATATCTGATACACTCATTCTCTGTTCGATCTTTCTATTTACTGTCTAACTAGACATTTTGTGTAGTACGAAAAGTTTAATGTGTAGTATGAAATTAGCAACTGTGTTAATAATATTCGGCAATTTTACATTTTTATATATTATAATGTGGATGATAAAAACAAAAAGGTCATTCAAACAAAAACCGGATTAAATGTGTAGTATGAAAATCCGAATATTTTAGGGGCTTAATATAATATAATATATTATGATGTTATAAATATTATAATGTTATGTTGAATATATTTAACTGATACTTATATTATGTTATATAAAACCAATAATTGACAACAATATTGTACAAAATACGTACAAATCTTAATCGAGTTCTAGAAAGTTTTATGTTCGTGTGGCAACATCGACTTATACGGTTGTAAACGAAGTTTCGCAAATTCTTTCGAACAAACTTCAATTAAAATGCTCGTAAATATTAAAAATGTCATGTATTTATTAATTCACTACAGTAACAAATTCAAATCACTAAAGCACCCGAAATTGATTTTTACAGTGATCTTATTTTATTTAAAAATGTCATTTATTAGTGTATTAGGAACAGTATAAGTAGATGATACGAAGCCGGCCGCTATTTACACGATAGTCAATGTTTACATATTATTCTCATAAATACTAAATTCTCTGTGTTATCACTTAATATTTTTGCAGTCGACGACATTAATTAACTACTTTTTATCACACACATATATATATAAGTGTGTGTTTTATAATTATTATACAAATATTAACTGATAATAAACAATAACATTAACCGCCATCTATTCTATTTCTATTTATACTACATACATATTCTGTGTTACTATCCAAATTATGTCAGCATCAACCTCCTGTATATAGGATAACTATAACTAACTTATTATAATAACTCATATATATGATATGGTAAAATAAGTTAACTATCTAGTTTTTTATACATCTGTGGTTGAAAAGAAATAGAAAATACAGTATCCATGTTAAGAGAGAGAAAGAAAGAGAGTAACTATATAAACGTATAGAACTTCATTACATTAATATACTTTACTGAATTATATAGGTATGTTTAATTTCACCAATACAGTAAATTCAAAATTAAATCAAACTTTATGATACCAACTGGCCTTATTAAAACCGACTTCAGAGAACGTCATTATTGTAGAAACTTCGTAATAATTTAGTTTTATTAATTCCAAACTATAACATTCCAGCCAAATGTTTATCTGTAAAAACAATAATTTTTTTCAGAAGTTTACGATAAATTTTTTCCCCCCGTTTAAATACGTTTTGGCGAATTATAAAAATGTTCTGTTTAAATTCCAAGAAGGAGCAAAATATGAGAGAGCAGTTTAAATTGTACATTTTTAGAAATTTTATGACATTTTATAACGGTAACATATTTAGGTTTATTTTAATAAAACTCATAGTTTTGGGTCTTTATATAATAAACCTACATAAAATATTCCAGTAAAAGATTAATCATACTCATAACGAGTTATTTTTATAAAGTTAAGTTTCTCATAAATATTATTTTTTATGTAAATTACATTTTTCATAATTTTGTTATTTTTTAAATTGTATTTTGATTATAATAATAATATCGTAGGTACTCCACGGCCATACAAATTAATATTTTAATAAATTACTTATTTGTTGTTATTTCTTATCATTAGGTACCTACTTTATGTACCTAACCAAATTTCTAAAATACATTATGATCAACGTAGTTATTATTAGTGATGTGAGTAAAGAATATTTCCAAAAGTATATTCTCAGTTAACGAGAAGCTTATTACCCGAAAATATTCTCACGAAGTAACGAAAACCTGTGTGAAATCATACAAATAAAAACGTCGTAATCAAATGTTGGTCATAAATTCTTAAAATATTTTAATATTGAACTTGTTATACAAATTATAGTCTTAATAAATATTTTATAATAAGCAAATTAAAAATTGTATATTTGTAATAAAATAATTCAAGCATTAAACCAAATTTAAAATGTTTAGGAAAAATATAGGGGTACATATCTACCTAGGTATATGTAAGACATATACCTATATGCAGTGGTTAAAGTGAGGGGGGACGGAGGGGGACGGCATCCCCCTTCTTTGCTTAGCTTAAGTTTGGCGTCCCCTTTAGTATATAGTCCTCTTTTCTATTTCTAAATGTTTAATTAAAAGTTGAGACTGAATTTGTTCTTTTGTACATAATATTCAAAAATTAAATAAAAAAAATTTAAAAAATGATATTTAGTTATAAATTGTATGCAAGATCTATATTATAGAAAAAACTATTTAGATTTTTCTTTGTTTTCCATACATTCTCTCCTTGGCTGGAATATAGGTAATTAATATGCGTATTTTAAAGTTATAACCACAGAGTATGTACATTACACATAATAATACATATATACGTCCGTGATAAATTTTTACAAATTAGGTCAATAATAACATGGATTAAAAGTTAAATTTATACAAATATTTAAAAAATTATTACGGTACTGGTTCAGGGGACGCCTTTTTTTTGCATTAGCTATAGTCCTCCCTGCAAATATATTCCACTTTAACCACTGCCTATATATGATGTATTGAATCTAATGAACTTATTTAATTTAATTTACGTATCTATGAATTTTTCAAATTTTTTTTTTAAATTAATAACGATAGGTCAAAAATCATAACGCCATTGAATACGTTAGATTTTCATAATTTTGTATGTTTGCCAAAAATGGTATTTTAATATATATATATATATAGAAATCGTGTTTCCTAGCGATCCTATACAATGTGTAACTCAAATAAATATTAATAATAAACGATATTCCGTATTCTAGTGTAAGTTTTCGAGACAAACGTCGTCATTATTCTTGCCCATATTGACAATACTAAACGGGTATGTGACACAGCTTCCGGGCAGGATGATCATTGTATCGGTGGACCACCAACCTATACCTATTGTGTGAAAATTTCTATAAAAAAAAAAAAAAAAGCTACTGGTAACTTTTGTTGCATATCATACTTACCTATGTCGAACATATAATATTATGATGTAGTCGGTTGGGTGTTTTGTTGCTGCAACGTTACTAGGATTGCGTTCTATTATTCAAACTGCGAATTCGCCCGAACATCTAATAAATATGCATGCGACGCTCATTAAAATACATTGCCGGGGGGGGGGGGTAGGGGAACAATGACGTGGAAAAAAATTGTCACGGGACGGAAATGACATCGTATAATATTGTAATTTCTAAGCCGAAGTGTAAACTCTAAAATCAGACCGTGTATATTTACCAACCGACTGTTATATTATATTATGCTGTATACACTGTAATGCATAATACATTCAGCGCCAAAACAACATGGTATAAATACATGCACGTTGTGTTAATCAACTGAGATTTATAGTCTGTTATCACAAAATCGTGAGTTCGGTAAATTAAACGGTTCCATCTCGTGTTTTCAAAATGGTTCGGGTTGTATGCTTTTATTATGATGTTCGTGCAGGGCCTCGCCGAAGAAAGATTGGGTTAGGGGGGTGAAAATGTAGAAAAATGTATATAATACTTCTCTGTTCAAAACATAAAATAAGCAAGAAAAAAAAATTCTCATTTTGCCGACTACAATAGTTTATAGTTTGCCGACTTCAAATTCCAAAATACTTCATAAACATAAAAAACATAAAATATAAAAAAGGGCATCGATTTTTTATACTATTTGCCGACTGAACTTAAATTTGTCAATTGAACTTAATTTTTCCGACTGCTTTCCGAGATGGGGTGTGGGACACCCCTAGGCCCCCACACACTCAGAACGGCCCTGTGTTCGTATAGGTAACGTTTTCGTTGATTCTATATTGAAACAAATTTTATATCAAATTTTACTCTTCACTTGTTTCGACAGTGTCGGTCATTATTGAGAATTCGCAACCACTAAGTATATAGGTACATTTACAACATAAATGAAAAATTCTAAAAAATTGTTCATACATAGAACTTTTTTATACTAACAAAACTAAGTATAAATAAACCTTTTTGTACTTTCACATGTATTAATATCGTTGAATAGAACGTTTTACAACTGACCATATTCTCGGTGTTATTATTTAGATTGGATTCTGTCTGCAGATATCTATACTATAGTAAAGTATAGAATATAGATAGATAGTATAATATAGATATCTGTGGTTATAGCCATGGACTAAGATAAAATATACTGGTATCAAACGTTTTATTGTTGGACAACAAATGTTCATTGATTATACCAATATTAAACAATAGTCAATGTATTTTTATTAGAAACTATTGCCAATAGACAGCACTCAAAAACCAAGTATACTTTTTGTAAGGCTGTGTGTAATAGGAGGGAAGAAACATTTGACAGCCAAACCCCGCTACTTTACCTGATATGTCTGTACCAGTAAATTGTTTCTTGATTCGTGTTTCTATCCAACATAAATAAAACGAAGAAGGTACTAAACAGGGGTGGGTTTTTTGCTTGCCAAGTAGGGGGTGAATTGAAAAATTTTTTACGATACACTTTGTTTTTATATTCAAATAATATACAAATATGCATTTCTAATAAGTACAGGTAGTTAAATTATATTATATATATATATATATATGTATTGTCATATCGTTTTATCATCACATTTCCATTGATTATAATATGATATTTCATATAATCTGTAGTATTTCGAGGACCATCCATTCCAAAGTTTAATTAGTTCAAGACGTGAGACAACGATTGACAATAATAATATTATTTATACCAGTAGTACACATTTATGTACGAAATTAAACATGTAATTTATTTTCGGTTACGTATTACGTACGCATTAATTAATAATTTAAAAAGTCAATCTAGGGCCAAAGAGACCCATCACCTCCCCCTCCCCTTACACCCACCACTGATACTAAATAACTATAATAAAATAACAAAAATATAAACAAAACATATACTGCACAAAAAAAACCCAATTTAAAGTGTATAAAAACTCGAGAAGGTAACAAAAACAATTAATAACCCACACCAATACCCCACCCTCTGTAATAAGCTCTTAGCTTAAAACGGAGTACTGTAATCCAAAGCAAGGTAAGGCAAGGCAAGGCGCGAAGGTATAGAACGTTTCCAGTAATTTTGAGCTATATCAATATCTTAACTAAATATTTGTGTCTATTAAGAACGATGTGATAATTTTGTGTTATGTCAACAGAAAACCAAATTTAAAAAAAATTTTAAATGTCCATCAAAATTATTTTCAATTGTAATATGAATTCAACTGGAATCACTCTTCTAATCCTCGGGGAAGGAGATATTTATCATCAGGGAGAGAGAGGAATTCCTTCAGGGTCTCTTGAAATAAGGAAAAGGCATTATAACAATACCAATACCTTCCGTATAGACCCTCACTGACCTAACAGGCGTACCTTCATTTATATTATATATTTTAATAAACGTCGATATATTCATTGTCGTTTATTATTCTTATATAATCATTCTACGTGATACAAAAATACTTAATTTTAACATAAAATCAAAATAATTAACTAATATTTATAAAAACAATAATATATTTGAAATTTCTTAACATTTTGGCCATAATTGTATCAAGTTAATATTAACAAAATCAAGTTAAGTTAATAAAAATAAAATTCAAAAGTTAAATTTAACTACTTTATTCGTTAACGGCTGACATTATTAAATTGTAGTTTAATGAATAATATTATGGACTAAGATTTTCGTTTTATTGAAACACATATTTGTTTGAGGGAAATTGCATTTGTTAGGAACTGCAGAGGGGGATTTTTTATTCGCCAAAAATGTTACTATAATATGATATATTTATCTACTAATATATGAATATTATAAGAAATTAATTTTACCCTCTAAAAAATAATCTATCCCGAAAGTAAAAGTGTTGAGAATTTAGTACGGAGGAAAAAAAATAATAGGTAAGTATAATAAACGCGTTTTGTTTTAGTTTTTGTATTTTATCACATGCAAAACATCATCGACAATAAGTACCGCGAAAAAGATTTACTCGGTTTATTCAAAAAGTTTGGAAGCTTCGGAAACATTTTACTTTATTATTGATGTTTATACGTCGCAAACACACGTGATGCGGCAAGATAAAATAATATATTTTACCTAACCTACATATTATTATATAAGCGTGCCTTTAACGTCAAAAGAGATTTGATTTAAAATAAAACAACTCGAGGGGGAGTGACTTTGAGCGCTTAATGTAACTATGTAAGGCGAATGCTCAGAAAATATAACCGCGGTATAGGTATACGGTATACGCTATACACACTCAAAAGAATCGATATAATAACCACAAAAGATACGCGCACTTGAATGAAATATGATGTTGATAAATCAACATGACGTCGGGAGTAACTCCGGGGAATTGTTTCTGTACGTATAAGCAACTTGTATGCATCGTCAATGTCTTTGGGTCCCCGTGGAGGACATTAACACTAAAAAAAAAAAAAAAAAAAAATTGAATTTCTATAAAAGTTTTGAACGAATATAGTTTTCAGGGAAAAGTTCTATCGTTTACATAACTCGTTTAGTTTTCCACTGTGGATAAATAATAAGATAAATAAAATAATATCCACTGGAATCGTCATGAAATTTTCGGCTACAATTGTACGCATATATTTTAAAAAAAATACACGTTGTAAAGTATTTAAATACATTTTTATTTATATTAAATTTAAATACTTAATGATATTCGAAGGTGGGCAATTTTATTCTGAGTAGTTAAAAAGTTAAAGTAAAACTTCCTTACAGAAGAGATGTTTTTCACTGTTGTTTCACCTCAAGAGTGATTAAATCAAATTTATAAAAATTCGTTTTTTAGTGTTTTCATCAATCACCCCACAATTTTGTTCGATACCATAAGATACTAATTTAGGTTAAATTTAGTCATAATAACTCCCCCCTTTCACTTGTTGACTTAGAGTTAAAAAAATAGACAAAAATTGTAGTTTTATTGTTTTTTTTTTAACTTAATTTAAAACCATGTATAGAATTTAATACTTTTTCCTAAAAATAAATTTTGGTTAAATTTATAATTTTTCAACCACCTTGAGATACAAGAAGATGGTGAATTATCATAACAAAATTCAACTCAAATTACTTTCATATGGTATTGACCAAAACTGGAAGGAGGTTGGGATATTATATTTCCCTATAAGTATTATTATTATTATTATTATTATTATTACAACGTGCTATGTACAAAGTACTACAGTACTTCTTTCCACTTTATAACATAAATATGAATGTTTTTTACTTTAACCAAAAGATGAAAAATTATAAATTATATTCTTTAAAAGTTTATAATTTAAATCATAGGTTATTGTTTGAAAATTAAAGGATAGTATAGTTTTAATAAATAAGGGAAAACTATAGAATAGAGTATAAATAATTTTCTGAAAAAATTTCATAAAACTTCCCGAGATATAGTCTATAACATATGATAAAAAAAACTCTTTATATATATTATATTATATGAGTAGGTACACATTATACATATATTAATTAAAATCATTTAACATTTTAACATTTAACAAAATTTTTGAAAGTCGACGAGAACTGTCTTCTAATGATGACTTATACTCTATAAGTAATTAGAAAAAAAATATGTACAGTTTTATATTTTTATTTATATTAATAGATATTAGTTTTAACTTTTAAATTAAAAAAGCAATGGTTTTTACGGAAAACGAAAAAGTTTTTTTTGAGTAGAACGATGAATAGGCGATTAAATCCTGTGGTTGTATACTATTAACATTCAGTAAAAATAATTATTTATAAATAATAATAAATGATAGGGATGAAAACTTTTAGTTTTTACCTTAAAAATGAAAGATGTTAATCGTTATAATATTGATTTAAATTGTAGATAAGTATAATTATTATGGTAGAATACTATTTTTGATATTGATTTTTAATTTTATTCATTGGTATTTAATTTTTAACCAATTAATTAATTATAGTTATAATCGAAAATAAATTCCATTCAAAGAAAAATCCAACGGTTTAAACAATCACTTGTTCGTTACGTCACTGTTATAACATTTGAAAAAAATATTATATAAAGGTCAACATTCAATTTAAGTTTTATAGTTGAATAGGTTTTTTTTAAATTTTTTAATTGTTAACTGAACTAGTTTCAATTTACATTGTATAAATTAAGCATATACAGTTTTTTTTTTCATAATCATTTATTTAAGTTGTCAGTTATCACATTCAAAATGGAAACAAAAGGTTCTCAGAAGTTCTATACATTTTGATTAAAAATCAAATATGCGTTCAATTCATTAAAAAATATTTTTAATTTTAACGAATATCTAATGCCTTTTAATTTAAAACGTTGGCATATTTATTACACTTTGTTGAATAATGTCAATAAATTTTATTTCAATGAAGAACTAAAAAAAATAAAAATTTTTGATTTAATTAATACTTATCAAGAGAACGTGTCACGTATCACGGTCACGCTAGATTTTTAATGGTTCTATATAGTCATATTTCAATACATTTGGACGATGCTCGGGTAAAAGGGAATAAGTACAAACACTACTTTCGGGAGACTAAAAAAACTGCCAAAATCATCCAAAAGTTAAAATTTTTCATTAATATTTTTGTAAATGAACCTACAATATTTGTTGTTCTTTTCGTGTCTATCGATATGAGTTATTAAAATGTACAAGAATTTTCAATAAAAAAAAAATATTCAAATTTACTTATTCCCTTTTATCCGAACACCATACATTTCAAAATTGATGGGAAACACTTTTTAAAAACCCGGTCATTAGGGGTGGAAACGATTCGATCATTGGATAGAATATTGGTGATAAATACATTGAATAAAATGATTCTGAGCGAAGTTTCGGTGGATATTATATGAGCATTTAACAATTATTAGCATTTATGTAGCTAATAAAAAAACGACGTCAATATACATAGTGTTACAGTGGCAGATTTGAAGAGGGGGCGACGTGGTGATCGTTCACTCCTTGGAGTTTTTCCATCATTATTTGATGAGTATAAGATTGACTTTGAATGGGGATTAGCCTTTTATTTCTCAATTATCCCTATTCATCCACCCCCCTTAAATAAACAGATTCGAAATGTTATAGTAAATATTTTATGTAGGTACCTAAATTACAAGTTTCTGGTATTTTAATTTTTCAATTTATAATCATATTCTATTTTTTTTTTTGGGGGGGGGGAGGAGTTATAAATATATATCAGTATAATATATTGCGTGTATATCAGTAACCATTTTTTGGGTTATTTTCTTGTAAATAATGTAATTTTTTATTACGCTATAGAAAACTACTTAAAAAATGGAAAAAATGACCACCTTAAAGTAGATATACTAACTAGAACACATTTTTTATTAAAAACATTTATAACAGAAAACTCTTATTTTACTTCTGCCCGAAAAAGTGTATACCTATATACACAAAAAAAATACATCATTGTAAAAAGTATTTTATGAGTTAACTTGTGTTAGTACTACTTTTTATAGTTGAGTTATCACTGTCTTTCTTTATAGTTAAAAAAAGGCATTATAAAGTGATATTAAGGTTATAACACACATGTAGTATAAATAACATTTAATATTTCAGAAACAACCTTATCGTAGTTTTACAGTTTTCCGAATATTCGTCGTATTATCGAAACTTTAATAAATATTTCGAAAAACATTATATGGTTGTTTCATATATTCTCAAATTATTGATTTTTGGCACCGAACTATAAAATAATATCTTTTCATTTTATTTTACGTTAACATAATAGTTTTACTACTTCACAGTGTGATAAAATATTCTATAAGTAATATAATATAATTTTCCATTGGTTATAACTTCAAACTTATCACTGAATTTTTATTTTTATTTGTTTTTTTATCAACTTTTAACCAAGTTTCTGTGAATATAATTATTGTTTAATTTGACTAATTATTAGGGTATTTTTTTTATTTACTTATCAATCTTTGATAGTAGGTATAAAATGTTATGTATTAGTTGGTTGGTATCTACATATTTTTGAACAATGTCAAAATTAAATGTAAATCATTCAATTTCACGTTGATAATACATCTATAATATATAGGTGTACCCATTTTAGAATCGACTGAAGTGATCGTTTATTTAGTGGATTATAAAACACAATATGAAACCATTATTTTATGATGTTTCTTCGTACACAATAATATTTATAACAAAACCTAATTGCATATAATAGCAATCGATGCACAGTCGGATTACGTTATAACACAGCGACTATAATATAATAATATATTGTATTGTTGTCGTTCGTGTGGTGTCGGATAACTCCATTCGATGCGGGGGCGGGCCGGGTCGTTAAACGCCCCCCGTGATTTATATAGGTAATTCAATCGGTGAAATAGTAAACAAACAATAAAATCGGTCTGTTATTAGAGCTGTTAACATACTATATAATTTGCACACGTCTATACATAATATATACAGGGTGTGCCTTAAGAAATTGGGGGTGAAAATTCAAGTGTGTACAATTTTTATTTTACGTTTTCGTTTAATGTTTACGACCGATTATAAGGAATTTAGTCTTCTGAACATCTCGTCACTAAAGCTATTTTTTTACCCCACAATAGGAAATTAAATTTTACCATTAAAACCGGGTACCTATACTATAATATTAGGTGTATTTTGCGTTTTGCCATGTGTGTTATAGAGAAGAAAAAAACCGACCCGATGTCACCGTGTTCGTGACCCTACATCCCGTGTCGGTCGAGACCGCCTCCTGCTGCAGGAAACGTTTATATGGACCGGCCGGGAATGTTATTGGGATGATTAAAAACGTATGTGACCGTGTGGGAAACGAGGTCTTGTGCACGAATGAAACATTTAAATAAAACATCATATACACTTGTTTGTGTGTATGTACAGTATTAGAAATGTAGGTAAAAATGTAAGAAATTAATAATAAAAAAAAAATAAAAAAATCCAAAATCAGATCAATACAAACCAATACAGAAATAGAATGGCCAGTAAAAAAGGGTCCAACAGGTAAAAATGATAAAATATCAATTCATGAAATATCATCACAAAATATGTCGTAAATGTGAGATTGGTTATACTCTCATAAATATCAATTTATTTTTATTTTTTAAGAATAAATAAATACAAAATTAAAATGTATTGATTTGATGTGCCTTATTGTCTTATACGACTATTTTCATGAAGCTTATGACTTCAAGGCTAAACTTGAGATTTTGTAGCAAACTGTTAACCTACTATAGTTATAGTAACCTTACCTATTATTATATAAGTACCTATTATTTGAACACAATACTACCTAATGACCAAAGTGCATTGAATAAAAAAAAATATTTATTCTTTCCTAGATTTTTCAATGTGATGAATGATTACCCAAAAATGACGTTTTGTGCCTTCGATGATTCTTACTGTGAACATTAAAATAATATTCACCAATCTGTACGATAGTTCCTGTTTTGCAGCATTTTCAAGAAAGTGAAAGGTAAGTTATGACGTACTTTTTAGTTATATCATGATATTGGATCCATCTATATCCTTCCATTTTTTTAAGCATTCGTTATAGCCTTAGAAGTTGATGCAGTTTAAAACACTATTATTTAATTTCAATTTTGAATCAATAGACCAGTTCTTTTTTATTTAGTTTATCGTTTTTTTTTTTTTTTTTACATTTTATCAATGAAATGCAATAATAATTAAACATAGGTGTTACACTTGGTTATATCAGCTCTGGCTCCTACAGGTAGTCATAGTATGTTATTAAATTTAGAAACAAGTGACAGTGACTTAGTGAATTTAAAAACAGTCAGAGGCAAGCTTATTTTAAATAAATACCTACATTAATAATACAATATTATCCTATACAATTTTAAGAAATTAAATTTATCCATATTCTATATTATATCATATATGTTTAACTAAAAACCCATCCACAACATTTCAAAATATCGAAATAATTTTTCTCTAAAAACTATTAAGCTTTTAGTGATGTAATTATGTAGGTATTATGTAGGTATAGGTAGGGTATTTAGCATAGATTCATAGAGATTCATTTTTAAATTAATAACTTATTATAAAATATTTCTATGATTACACAATATATTATACTGTATAGTATAACCTGTATATATCTAACAATGGGTATTATACTCAGAACAAGAGTTTGCCAAAATCGATCCTCCCGCTCGGGGCTACAATGATGATAACGTGAGACGATATGTGGTTAGAGAGAATTTTATCGGCAAAGTTCGCTCGAAAAGTCGGCGTTTGTTGCTTGTTTGGAAGATAGATCGACATATGTCAAATAAGTTTTTAGCCCTTGGCATGTGCGTTTAATATACGGTTTTCTAAACTACTATTCCCATCACATCAAATAAATTATCAAAATGATGAGCCACCACATGAAAATGTATATTATAAAGTAATATATTCACGAAATACACGATATATATTGAGAATACTGTTTATCGGACAGTAAAAGGAGAAATAAAAAATGAATTATAGATACTCATTTTTTTTTTTTATCCTTAACTAGATACCTAAAATGTATTCAATAGTTTCTTGGTCGATGGTTTTATGATAAAATTTTAAACTAAATCATCGTTATACCTAATAATGATATTAACCGATCAGCTAATTATATATTATTCTTTCGTTAAGGGAATCGTATTTATTTATTTATTTTTTTTTTTTGAGAAAACCAACTCTCCTCCAACCGAATATACCTACGTATAGATATTTACCTATTAAAATAATATTTTGGTTGTCAGACGAACTCTGACGTCCATAGGAAATAAATGCATTCAGGGTGTTCGAAAAAGAGCAATTTAAACATGCACTGAACCAAATATCATCGGTAGGAATAATAATATGCAATAATCAAATATTAACAAAACGAATATTTGTTGAAATAATACAGTTTTTATTATAATAATAAAATATTTTATTAAATTGACTATTTCGATTAACAAATGGTCGTTTGTTCTACGAAGAAGAAGAAAGAAAGAAACACAAAATATTTATATTCGAATTAACAAAATATTTGTCAATTCAAATAGATTTGTATTCAATTAGACAACTTTGCCCAAGACGTTGATAAAAGATATTGTTAAATCAATAATACATTTTGTTATTTTACAATTTTAAATTAAAAAATATTTTATTTTTAAATCAACAAACAGTTTTTTGGACGTATATTAACAACTATATTATTAAATCAATCTATATTTTTATTGAAATCACGGTTATGTTTGGTTCAGTGGGAAAATTGTCATAAAATCTTTTGAAGTTTGAAAAAAAAAAAAAGAAAAAAAATTTCCGTTTCGTCCTATACATTATACATTCTGTCACATCTAATGATAATGCACTATCTACTGTACGCGCACACATTATGACATAGAGATATTTGGAGTGCACCGAACACGATAATAAAATTAGTCGGTTCGCGTTATCTCGGGCGATCTTCAAACGGTTGAACTCGCCGACGACGAGGGTCTGACACACGTATTATTATCATGTACACGCACACGGCTGTAGATAGTAGATCTTGGCGCGAGTCCCGTATCCGTCAAAGGTCGCCGTGGTCTACTGATAATAGACGTTGAAAACAATACGCCAAGTCGAACAAGTCGAGTGGTATAGATACCGTCACAGTACGTACTCGTGTCATACACAAGGGACAATTTTCGACGCTTTCACACGTATCATTCATACGAATTTACATTAAACATACCGACACACAAGTGTTCAAAGCAAGTGGGCTGCTGCTATCTTCATTCGCATATTTTATCCTCCCGACCCACTTATATATTATCTGGAAGAAAAATACACACTCTTTGATTTTCTATTAGAATTATGATATATTCAATTAACCTACAATGTATTTTTAATTAAACTCGTCGAATTCAAAATTCCAATACGGCTCGGGTGAGAATCGAAAAGTTCTATGTCTGCATTTTTCAAAAATAGTTATTTTCAATAATTCGTATACTATACGAATGGTCTATATTTTAAGCTTACGTCGGTAGTCTTACGACCGATATTAACAAAGATATAAAAAACTAAATAGTTCTATGTAATAAAAACTTCCACATTTGTTAGTTTTTATACGAGTCGATAGAACTTTTTTGCTTTTAAAGATTATAGTTAATTCGAAAAAGTTTTATGTGAAAGAATACACAAATTTGTATAAACAAAACAGTTGTATGTATATCACACGATATCACTAATACAGTAAAATTTACGGGTAAACAAGATTTAACCACAATGAAATCTGTTTTATAATTATCATAGTCTATTGCTATCGCTTCAACAATATTTTATATCACGAAATTATATTCAGTGATGACGATTGAGAACAAAAAAGTTCTATCGTACACCAATTAATTATTTGTGAGTACAAAAAAGTGTTATGGATAGTACTATTTTGTTCTAACTCAATATTGTTATGGTTTTTGATTGATTATTAATTCTGTGTTATTTTTTACATCTATCTAATGATAATTATGATTTTTATATTAATTATAATTATTTATATTTTTTTATCTCCGAAGAATGTACTGACAAAAAAAAAATCAATCATCAAACTTCAAAAAAGCTCTCCTGAAAAATGTAAAAATCAGACATAGGCCTTTTTTTCTCACCTCACGATACAAACGAGTAAACGTAGGTTTGTATTCGAAAATTGTAGTGAATTTCATGGGATTTATCGGAAAACTAACGGAATTGGAAACAAGTCAATGAACAATTGTTACAATATTTTGAATAAAAAAAAAAAATAAGTTATTGTTATAATACACATAGCAGTATGGTAGAATTAGTTTATTTTAGTGATCGAGAAATTAATTTCATTTTTTTTTTTTTATGAATAATCATCGTTTATCTGATACAAAAAAAAACGTCTGCTATTACAGCATAAAATTTTTTATTCTATCCGTGTTCCAAAGTTGATTGATATATTATACTCCGCAATTATATTATAGTCATTTCCGTTATAATTTGGACAAATAGTCCTTTTTATTTTTTTTTTTTACAATAAAATACATTGCAATTAATAAAAAAAAAAAAGTTATGAAAAAATAACAATAATTACAAAACAAATTAGTTTCAACTCATGGCTACATATTTAAAGTAATTTTATAATTATTTTAATAATAAATTTAATGGAAACGAGTAGTTTTAATTAAACGGAAAATTCGTCCGAAATAATTTAAAACTTGTTGGCAAAAAAACACTAAACTTTTTTTTTTCGAATAATTTAATTAAAAAATAATAGTCATGTCACAACAGACTTCATGTTAAAACTTTTGAACTCACATGCCTACAATATGAATAGTAATAAGATCGATTTATATTTTATATATATTCAATTGATATGCATTTAGACTTTTCCATTATTTTAATACATAAAATATTGCATTATTTGGAGGGAAGAAGTTATAGTCTGGATAATTGGTATAACTGTATCTACTATTTTTTTTTTTTTTTTTTGTTTTTTAACGATGTCATTATTTAAATAAAAAATATGATAAAAGTTTTGGAAACAAATAGAAATATCAGTTTTAAAGAAAGAATACGTTGTGACTAAAGATATATATACATTATATGTAAATATATATGATAAAGTTTAGTGCCAAGAGAGTAAGGATAAGGACACTGTGAATTTGAAAGCGAGAAAAAAGGTTATTTCTATAATTTGATTGAGAAAGACAATCGTAAAGGACGAGGCAAATGTCACGTTCAATTTGGTCGGAGTGTAAAGTGCAGATAAAAGGGGGTGAGTTGATAGAGGGTCGGCCGAGAGACTATGACCAATAAGAAGGAAAAAGAAACAGTGACTTTAATATCGTATGACTTATGTACGACTATAGGGATTGAATAAGTCGCCAGAACTAAATTGATTATTTATTTCGTAAATTTTATATTTATTTTTCAATTAGATTAGGATAACCTAACTTATTATTTTATTATTATTTTTTTTAATAGCTGAGTAATCCTGAATAATATAATAAAACTGTCATTTGGAATAAGCAGACCAAAGTTGACCCCAAACAATCTCAAATTGAAAAGCGTTAAAACGATAAAAAAAAAAAAAAAAGAATTCTCGTATTTATGATATTACATTAAATCTTCCCTTTTACTATGCACTGTGTAGGTACAGTTACAATAAATTGTACAATTAAATTACAGTTAAAATTACAAATCAGATTTGGAGCCAATTATCTTCAACGATATTTTATCATAATGATAAAAATATTATTAAATCATTAAATATTATATTAATATTATTTTGTCCATTTGACAGTAAATTGTCAACTTGATAATGACTATTATATACTTAGAATAAAAAAGAATTTCATTTGAATATATATGACAAATTTGTTTTGTATGACATTAGATATTTTAAAAATTACAAATAAACAAACTGTTAAATGAACAAAATGTCTGTCGACTGTATAGTGACTATAATTTTATTAATATTACCAAGGCTTTTTTCAGTATAGTAATTTAATTTTCATCTAACGTTATAATATATACCTAATATTGTTCTTCGCAATATTTCAAAAGTATCTATAACATGATATGTCACAAAACCATCAAAATTTTCAGTTGAGAAATGTATACTTACATTTTTTTTAAATGACTATTTTTTGTTTAGATTAATTTTAAATTGGTAATAAAACTAAATTATACGATTTACAACTTATTATCAGATAATAATTTATTATTTTGAGCAGTTTAAATTTCTACAATAATTATTATTATTAGCTATAACAGTCAATATTTTGACTATATAGGATCGCTACGGCAGAATAGTACGAGTTACAACTCGTAATACACAGAAAATAATATCACTATAATAACTAATGGTTTATATATTATAAAAATAAATGTACGTTCTTTTTTTTAAATGCTCTAATAAACAACCATAAAATCAGTTTACAACATGGTTAATTTGTTGACTGTGGCATAAAGCTTTGGTCCAGTTTTAGGCTGGTTGCAAAACCAAGAAATAAAAAAAAAAATAAAAAGTGCATTTGTAGAAATGACTTAGTCTTTTATGTTTGCATCTTACGAGTGAATTGTATTTTCTCAAAAATCCAGTTCCTCCTAAAATCTTCGGAACCGAATCCCCTATACAGGCCTGGTTGTTTCCTTATATTAGTACATTTTTGTACATCCATGCTCAACATGTTAAAACTAAATAAAACAGTTTTACACTGGTTTAAAACTACTTTTATTTATTATATTGTTACTTTTTTCCCACATAAATCTTAATTTAGATGTCAATTATTCACTGTTGGGTAAATTAACGGTGAAAAATGGTTTTATTTTTATTGAAAATTTTTGACAAATAATTCCATAATGCAAAACATAAAATGTTATTATATAACATTATATGTTTTTATATTATATTACTATTATATTTTTGAGTAAAATAAACGATAAAATTTGTTGTTTAAAAAACAAATTATAAATTTACACCATAATTAATACACGAAAAATATTTTTATTTATACTAAATTGCACTCTTGTCTTTATTAAATAGTGTACCTTGTCTTGACTCATAGTATTCTTATGCTATTATAGTATAATACCTATCATTGTAAACATTTCTATTTACATTGATTGTATATGTTAGAATTTTTTCGGACATGTCATGTTGTGCATTAAAAAATACGCATGTTACCTTATAAAATGCCAAAAATAGAAGTACCAAAACTACATAAAAACTACAAATACTATTAATAGTACCTATAATGGACTCTTGATATTTGACAAAATAAATTATAATATTGATATACTACAAAAATCTGATGATATGATAAATAAATTAATTAATTAATTAATTAATCAATTAATGATAGTCAAAACTGAAAGAGAGAGCTTTAGGTTTATTTTTCCCCAAACCTCTAAAGGTAGGTTAAGGATGATCTAAATTAAAACTGGTCCAAACACGTTTTACTCAATGTCTCGGTTGTCCATGTAATTTCTCCCTGAAAAACTGTTTAAATTGAATCTATAGATAAAATATCCATAGTGGAAATTCCCAATAGAAAAATTGCTCAGAAGAAAAAATACTCTCAAAACCTGAAAAGAAAAACGATTTATGTATGTTTTTGTATTAATAAAACATGTATTTAACATTATACAAATGTTGTGACCGATAATTTAATAAAATATGTAGGTTTAAGCTGAATTAATTACTACAATAGGGAATAACAGACCATTTAAAAAAACAAATCTATTTCGTTTTTTCCACACAGATTATTATGTGAAATAATAATTTAAGGATTAAAGAATTTAAATATACGTATTAAACCGTTTTCTCGCTTTATCACCGCGAGTTTTTTTTTTTTTTTACCAAAAATGATGGTGGTTTTTTTGTATAAAAAAGGTAAATTTTGGATTATAACTTTCTGTGGTTGGGCCGAGAATTATAAATTATAATTTACATATTATAGCATATTATGTGTATTTTTACCATATATAGAGTAGTCGTTATACCACATACAACATGAGTAATATTGTTAAAATTTGACCAGGTCGCGACTTCCGCCGTTGTGTACGCCACCGATTTCCCGACGTTCTCACGTCATTTAATTTAAGCACGTTACGCCGGCGTTAACATCCGACAAACACCGGCCGAATATGAAAATTATCGTGTTTGTTTCGTTTTTTTTTTTTTTTTAACCTATACCTATGCGTATTATAATTAATATTTATAGGCATACAGTGTTCGATGTGCGGTTTTTTTTTTTTATTAAATTTTTATTTTCAAAATATAAACTACGTTTAGCTAGGTACTCATGCTTGTAATGAAAAATCAACGCCGAGTGTACGAATAATATATATTTATCTAAAATTTCTATACTGAATTCAGTATACGAATGCAACATCAGGTAATGAAAGAAATTACCGGTCATAACAACGGTGTAAGAGATATATCAAAAAATTCTTCATTCAGGATTATTGGAACTTTTAGTCTTTGTAATTCTATACACTTGAGTGTGATATTATATATATATTTTTTTTTGAGAGAGAGAGAGAGAGTGAGTGATTTTGGACCTTTTTTGAAAAAGTAGGTAACGAAAATTCTGAAAACGGAAAATTTTATCCGTTGAAACTAATTACTCATATTTTTATTATTACAGTAAGTCGTAACTAATTTAGTACCTATGTTTCTACTTAATTTGGGATACATTTTATTAATTACAATATGAGATTTAAATATTGATGTGGTATCTATCACAGTAGTTATACCATAAATATTATGGTCAATACTTGGAAAATTCTTTCAAAAAATGAACTAGTTCACGTTCACATTAATTTTAATTAACTATAAGGTAAATTGCAATTCCAAGCTTAAAGAAAGGATTTTTCTTGTTCCTAACAAAGGCGCATTTTTTAAAATATGCAGTGAATACCTACTTGAAAATTATTTTAATATAAATAGAACGTAATTTTAAGTACTTGTTTTATTTTGTATTACAAGCTAGTGTTATTTTCTTTATTAAATTTAAAATTAATGAAATATAATTTTGAGTGGACATATGTACCTACAATTAAAATGTAAATAAAATTACTTTATGGATTACATTTTTTAGCTTTTCATTGTATGTTTCTAAACTCAGATTTATAAAAAATTATTTAGTTTACTCGTAGGTTAGCATTTTTATTTATTTTCATATAACTCTGTATTGTTCTTGTTTTTAGTTTTAGAAGTATATTGTGTTAATATATAGAAATATATTTCATTGCATTAATTGCATTTACCTGGAAAATACTGTCGTTGACTTTTCTACATACTAAAATAAATACAATTGTGGAATGTGTTTTTCATGGAAAAATAGCCCAGGTTTTGACATGAATAATAAATCGTAAACATTGTCAATATTTTTGCATACAGGTTTATATATCATTGTACATGATTGTATAGCTCGATAATAGATAAATTTGACAATAAAAAATACTAAAATGTTTTTAATTATATTTAAGGAAAATGTAAGGAATAAATAAACAAAAATCACCGAAAATATACCGTTATGACTAAACAAATGGCTGCAGTATTTCACGGTATCCACGGTATAATATTTATTAGGAACACGGTCATCCCAAAGTACAAAATATCTATATACTATAAGTGTGTATAGGTATATATATATATATATATTTAACGATTATTTCGACTGGGTAAATTATTATGCTGGTCGGTGGCCGCAATACACTGAAAAACACATTGAATCGCGGTTGTAGAGGTTGTAGAGGTCGTTTGGTAACACTTTGAATTGCAAAAGTTTTATACCCATAACAATATATGCATATACATCTGTATAATGGTCTTATATAAACTACCGATGAAACTTTGTCTCTTTTGAATTTATAGCAATCGCGCGAACCATATAGATAGTGCAGAAAAAGAAAAAAAAGATTCCCTGAGCACAAGGCCTAAACGAACGTTTGTTTTTACAGGACTAAAGTACATGTAATACCTATATAGTTTCATTTTGCAGTTTATTTTCAAAATTATGTCGAAAGTTGTGTTCGTCATTGCCAATGTAAATTAACGACACGTCCGTCGCGTTTGTTTATTTCCTTTGAGGGTAGTCACATCAAAACCCGAAGTATTACAGTCGTCCACTGAAAAACTGGAAAGTTTTCAGGGTTGCTGTTCGTCTAAAAATCACCATGGTATACTTCCAGAAATAATGTTCGCGAGCGTGATATAACATAGGTAATAAACCTTGAGATTATGTCTGGAAATGAAGTGTATTCATCACAAAAAACGTAGTCTTTAAGAGAACTCCGTCACACATAGAAATTTTCAATGAAAAAATCGCATTATCATTCCTCATTTATTTACTAACATAAAAACATGTGAGACATACGAGAGAATAAATTATAGCTATCGACATCATCTAGTGCCCTATGTAACCATTTTTAGTTTTACGCGTTGTATGAGTTGTTAAAAATCGATATTTTTTAAAATTTTTAAATAGCTATTGGTTATAAAACAATCAATACATTAACGATTATGTTGTTAGCTATGTCTATATCTTCTTTCTACGATATTTTCAAGTTGATAAATATATATGGAATATGTATAAACACGTTTTTTAAATACATTTCGTGATTACACGACAATAAAAATCAAATAAGAATATTTTTAAATTGTTGGATTTTCATTTTTCTTAAAATATCATAGAAATTGCCTGTACAAAACCCCTTAATAACCAGGTGTGTGTCATAAATATATAACTACAATATACAACTTTTTAAATTGGTTCAATTATTTTTGGAGATCGTTTTGCCAAACTCTGTATAATAACGCTCGCCTAGCGTTCATGTATAATAAGTCAAATCAGACTATAGGTACTGTTTCCCGTAATTCACCACCATAAAAATAACAATAATAATTTATTATTAACATTTTACGTTTTCAAATATTAAAATTTCAATGTTCGTGCGACATATTGTCATAATATAGGTAGTGGTATTATGACAGCGTGAAATATTTATAGTCATTCAAATTCAAATATGTATGTACGACGTCCTTATACGACAGCTTACGGCATAGAGGCCTAATGTATGGCTACATATATTATAAATATTCTATTTTAAATATTCATGCAATGTATCATTGTTTGAACTTTGGAAGTATTATTATTTTAGATTTTAAATTTCTTATCTAAACAATATTTTACCCAAAAACTCTACTCTATTCCTTCTACCCAAAAAAAGTGTACGTATACAGGCATAAAAATACAAATCAGTAATATTTAAAACTTTTTTGAGCACTCAATTGTACAAAATATATTGTATAGATAATTAAATCTAACCATTACTTATTTCTAAACTATAATTACCTATTAGTGTTAAATGTACTTATTGCTTTTTTTAATGTTTTAATGGCTTATATTTTACACGAATTATGAATATATATATATATATATATATAGCCGAAATACAACACATATGGTATTTAAAATACTAAATATATTAATTTTAATGTTTATAATACAAACCATTTTCGAATATTCTATTCTAATTATGACATTATTAAATATTGAATATTTTCTATCCAAAAAATGTAAACTCATCCCACGTTTGAGCAAACTCCTGGCAATATTATAAAATACAGGTTTCGTTTGGCCGGTTTAAGTAGACTGCCATAATAATTATGTTGTTTAGTTTAAGTACAGCCGTTTAAATGTATAGACCTAAATAGTAAACCAATGTATAACTTTATACTTTTTGAGTATCTATTCTTACTGGTTTTAATGCAACATCACATTTTGTAAAATAATAAAAGGCAATTAGTGGGCAATATGGATTTCTGGACTGGTTATAAAAGATTTAATGGGGCCGGTTTACATTTTCACTACAACTTACATAAACTTCTACGCTTGCCAATATAATTAGTAAATTTTAAAGAAACATTCGGTATATATGATATATATATATATGTAATCATATGAATAGTTCAAAAAGATTTCAAGAAGCATTAATATTATTAAAATTAACTAAGAAATTGTTACAAAAGTTTTAAATACTATACATTTGTTTTGACTTAGCGAAAAACTATAAGCATAGATATTCTATAATAAGTACCTACTCTATAGCTATAAAAAATTATTTATAGGTACCTAAATTTTAAGAGAGCGGTGAAAAATATTAAAGAGTGTGTAACAAAAAAAATGTATTCACCTTTATCTATTAAAAATCTGATTTCCTACAAAGCTCTAAAAACTGTGTAAAATCCTCTTAATTGATTGACCATAACAAATATAAAAAAAATAAAATCTTTAATAAAGAGTATATCATAGTAATATTTTCCCAGAAATCTCTTGAACTTAACGGAGAGCCGTCTAAAAGACAGAACAGCGAACAACAAAATATCAAATATTAAAAATAGCGAAGAATCAAAATTACTTATAATATAATAATTATCATAAAATATAATAAATCAATAATATATGTGTAACTTTTAAGTACCTAACCAAGGTTTAATTATTTATTATTCTAGTTTACGAACTTGGTCGTCTTATATGATCTTATTTTTACTATCTACTTGTGAATGTTGAATCGGATAATAATTAATGACATATTGCATTATTTTAGTATAAATTCTAATGACACAATATTGTATCATTAAATAAGGCTTTATACTAAAATAATGCGAGTAATTAATTATTAAAATATTATAAATTGTATCATATACCCATTAGGTACATTTTATTAAAATAAATATCATAACTATTATTTAAAAACAAAAAATATAGGTAATTGTTACAATATTTATGTATGCATATGTTGTATTACGTAGGTATTTTCGTTCGTTTTAATATTGCATTTTGGGTTATTACATAAAATTTTTTTGTTATTTGGCTTTTGATGTTTTTTTTTTTTTTTACATACAATGTATGTAATGTATGTAATACAATAGTATGTAAAATTAATAGAATCGGTTAGGTTCCTATATTACTTCAATTAAAAGTCTTAACTATTAAAATATTTAATTTTTTTTTCATGTTTATAGTTAATTACAAAAAAAAAAATCAACATAAGTAAGTGTTTAGCTCTCTCCCCTCCCCCCGTATTAAGTTACAAACTTAAAATCCCAGCTACGCCACTGTCTCTGAATATACGTGACTACCCGTCCCGTATAATAGACTACAATTTCAATTTACGTCGATTTAAGTATACCTACGTCAACACGGCCGTCGTATTCCAAGGGCGTACATCGTTTAATATAATATTTATTATTACTATTATTATCACTTATTATTATTATTATTATTATTATTATTACGAGTGTTATGATAATATTACACGTGTGTTAGTAGATGCCACGTTTAATAACGTAACTGCGTGCGCTTAACCCTATTCTGTTACCTCCGCTGTCTGATTGACAATCGTTTAAGTCCCGTATATATATATACACCGGAAACAATCAGTTTCACCAACTGGACGATAATTATTTAATACGATACTAATATATTAAACAATATTTTTACTGTGTGATTTATGTACACATGTACATGTACATGGCCCATGCAGTTGGCGATTCGTGAAGAAAAATCTAGAGAGTGTACGCCGACTCGGCTACGAAATTATTTTATTTTTATTAATATGATAATATGCAGTATTTTCTAATTAGATATTATAAAACCATATTGGGTATTTTCTTATTACCAACAGATATTTTCAAATTTATCATACATATCTTGTCATAATAATAACGAACCCATCGAATTTTAGTAATTGGATTTTGAATCGTTTTTATTCGAAGCCAACAATCTATAACAATATTACGTTCCTTGTATAGGTTGTATTGGCAGTGCGGTTCACTCAATGAGCTTTGAAGATGAACCGATCAGAAATTTTAAAGTGTGTGGAAAAACTGTATAAACCGATCATGAATGTGATCACAACAATGGACCTTGAATAATTGGATTCGGTATGTACCGAACATTAATTAGATATTATACATTTATAGGCTACAAGTGGTTTTAGTGGCTATATAAAGAGCACTCAAATACCTACCTCTTTATATTAATTAGCGGTAGCTGGTAGATTATTTAATTTATAAAGATCAAAAAAAAATATTTGGTATTCAAATCTATCGACGACGAAGCAAGTGATAATTATCAAAGATTGCAATGATTATAATGCTGTTTCATTGTAATATTTCATTTCATGTTATAATAATATATCTATTTCAATATAATGGTATTAGAGACATGAGGTTATAACCGATAATAAATACGATAATTATTTGGTGATGCAAAAATGGTTATGTATTGTTGTGCTAAAAATAGAAAAACAGAATCATTGTTTTTTATAACTACTTAATCATATTTTTTAATGTATTACCTATGTAAGTAAAAAAAATGGTATTTCGGGATGACAAAAATCAAAGTGTTTTATATTAAACAATCACCTATTGTAATTTTTTTTAATTCGTATACCACTGACTTTTTAAAAAAATTATGATATTTGAAAATGTATAGAGAAATAGGTCACTAAAAAATATACTATCATGAATGCATATCTATTACCTAATTAGTTGCCAAAGAAATTGTCCATGTGATCACCATAGCCAATCATAAATGTTTCATAATCAGTGTTTCAAATTCAATAATGTTACATTGTATATTTTTAATAAAATCAAAACAAAAAATGAATTCTTATTTTACTTTTTACTTTTTTTACTTAAACGCCATAATCATATTCCTCCTCATAAAATAAAATTCCAGAGGGCTAAGGAGGTTTAGCCATCCTGAAGTTAAAATTAGCACCTCTTAATTCGGTTACGTATTAAGCAATTTTAATAACAACAAAATTGTGATGTGTATATTTGGAGCTGAAGCCCCTTCCCAAGTTAAATTGATTTAAGCTTATGTTTCTCCTAATAATTCATCTGCATATAAGTACCTAATTTACATCGAAATTTCTATACCTAATATTGCATTCATTTGAAAAAAATACTATAAAAACATATAAGATAAAGTCAAAAACGAAAATGATCTAATGTCAATATATTTAAAAAAAATATACTCGTATAATATAATAATATGTATTATTAAATATTTATATTGTAATAAGTATTTAAGTGAATAAATAAATAAATTATTTATAAATATTTCATACATTTAAAATATAATTATTCTAATCAATATAGATCTCGATAAAAAAAGTTCGAGAATCTTGTCATATTGTCTTTAGAACCTGATTTCCTAAAAAAAAAAGTTTCCATAAATCTGCCGTACGGAACGGTCATTCTTCGTACACCCACCAAAAATCGTTCACTGACTAGACTATATTCTAAATATTTGGTATATTATTCTATATAATTTTAACCATTTAAAAAAAAAAAAAACTTATAAATACCTATATAAAGTCTTTAAATACTTCATCTCGTAATATTTAAGTAACATATACACATTAATTTATTTTCCAAAAGGTACATCTCTACGTCAGTGTCCCCCTCAATCAATTTTTCTATAATAATCATGTAACCAACAAAAGTTAAAATTTCAAAAGTGGCGTGTTATTGAAACAGGTCCTGGGTAGTGTAAGTATCTGATGTCTCATCATGTACCCACTCTAAAAAGCACCCTGTTGTGAATTACGAGGATATAATACGTGAATTACTTAAACAAGTTTCAAAAAAATTACACTTTCACCATCAACCCTTTTTTTTTTTTTTATTAATTTATTCTTTTTATATTTTCCGACATTCGGAATAGTGCGAAGAATAAAAAAGTAAAACTTTTTGTTTTAATTAAGACGTGTTACCTCGTTATTTTTTACCACCCTGGCATGGCTACAAAACATATAATAATATATCACAAGCATTTTTCTCTCATCATCAAAAATTCATCTCAGCCACTACAAGTCTACAACTAACCTCTACTACTGTATATTCAAAACCATTTAGTTTCTTGTATAAAAATTGTGTTTATAAAAGTACCATATACTTGTACGCAGTCCATGAACCTCTATCATCGATAATCGCAATTATTTTGTATACTCATTTGGTGCGAACTCATTATAATCCTTTTTGATAGAGATTTTTTGTTCTTTTTATCTTTTATACATAATTTATACATGAACTTTAAAATTACTTTTATTATATTTTATTACTTTAAATGATGTATAGCTATAACAGTCAAAAATAAGCAATTTAATGAAAGAAACTAACTTAAATTAGCTTAGTTCAATAATTTCAAAGCGCTTCAGTTAAAATTTAATAGTAAAAAAAAACAATGATTTCAACTCGTTAAATAATTCAAAGATAAAATAAAAAATATTTTGACAAAACTACGAATTCTATTTAAAAAAGTTATCTATTCCTGGTAGAAAAATTAGAATATAAATGATTCAAATTTTTCAAAAAAATATAATCATATACCTATTCTTTCCTACGTTTTTCTTTTTTATGTATTGTTATTTTTGTGTAAAATTAAAAATGATATAGATACCTTTTAGCTAATATTTAAAAAAAGTGAAATTAGTGTTTGACTTGGACTATTTATTGCACATTATATTTGTACCTACTTATAGAAAATGCAAATTAACCATTGTAAAAAAAAATTGATCTATGTTGTATATTTATAACATAATACTATTAATACTTATATATTATATAAATAGTTAAACATGGTAATTTAAAAAAAAACATTATAACATCATTTACGTATTAAGTTAATATAAAAATCAAACGAGGGCATTAACTAGTTAAAATGTTACTTTTTAACTCGACTAGTAAATTATTTTTGCAATTAACAACTGGTTTAAATTTCCATTCTATATTTTATTTATTTTATTTATTTAATTCAATTTCATATACTATGAATACTGGGCCCCACTGAGAAAACTCGTGTTGGGGCCCAGGATTACCTAAATATAACTCTTTACCAATAATTCCTATTATCTTCGCATCTATTCATAGTTAACACATTAGGGGTAAACGATTTTCGTGAATTTATTATATATATTTTAATTGAAATCCAAGTATAATAATTAATTATTTATATAAATAGGTAAATTGATATTTAATATTTAAATAGTAAAATATAAGCAAATTCATTACCTACACATTTCTGCATAATTTAAATATTTTAGGTAGGTACTTACAAATTTCTTAATGGATAAAAATTTTCACTTTGTTAACCGAGTTCGTAGTTAATATTTTTTACTTATTAATTAATTTGAGTTATTTTTCATTACCTATCTATTTCCAATTTTGATTATTATATATTTCAATTTCAATAAAAAAATATTTAATAACGAATACCTACTCGAGAATCGTTATCATGTACAGTATATACATTTTAAATTAAATTAATATACAATTTAAATTTAAACTGTAAACGGTATTTTTAATCTATAACTCGGGAAGTGTATATATCAATTTTTGTAAAATTTTTTCAGAAAGTTATTTATGTATACACCGTTCTATTTTATCTCTTTTCCTTATTTGTTAAAATTATATTAACTTTTGATTTTCAAATAACAACCTATGATTTAAATTATAAATTCTTAAAGAATATGTTTTTATAATAATTTTCGCTTTTTTATTTTTAAATCCGATGAATATTATCCGGAGTAATAAGCGTTCAAATCTTAGACGCGGTGGAGTCGAGAAATACTGTAGTACATCATTAACAACATCTATTACGTGCTACTATACACGTACGTGCTGTATACTAAGTATACAATATACCCACTTTTCCACACAGTTGTATCCCAAATTTTAATGTTTATAACTCTAGTAATATTCAAAAAGTGAAAAGTCTTATCAAAATTTATTCTTTATGAATTTATAACATAAATCATAGGTTTCCATTTTAAAAATGAACGTTTATGTATTTTTTACAAACTGCAATGGGTAATAATATAGTATAAAATAGTATAGTATATATAGTTATAATACTATAATAGGTACTTACTAAATATAATATAATTACGTTCTGAAAAATATTTCAGAAATATGATTTATACTTCCCGAGGTATAGGTAACCTGGCCCATGATGAAAAAAAAAAACTACCCTGTATATATAATTGAGATGAAAAGTTTGCGTAACTTTTTAAGCTCGTTAATCTTGACGATCTTTGTGAATATAATAATATATACGTATAATATAAGTGATGGGGTGTAAAATGTATGCGAGGACCTTGTAAAATAGCAAATTGGAAATAGCTACTAAATATATGTGCAGTTACGAGTTATCCATATAATTTTATATTCTTTGCGGTGGCTCAGATATTATTAAACGGATTGCATTTAAAAAGAAAAACATTTTTGCTGAAATTTTACCTGAAAGTATACGTGTTACAAAGACTTTAAAGTAAAAAAAAAAAAAAAAGTCGGCGAAACACTAGGCAAAGTCCAGTCTTTTGGACCGTTCGAATCGCAATAATTATCCAATAACAATATTAATAATATGTAAACTATGAGTATAATTCGTATTCGAAAAAATAATTTGTATAGGTAATACGTGCTTTTTCGTAAACATACAATAGGTATATTGTATATATTTCGTTAAACTCCGCTATGGCAACGTGGGACTATAGATTATATTATAAGTCTGTCGTTTTTATTTGTTAAGATATTGTTCATAAAATATATTATATGAAATACTACGTAACCATTTTTATCTTTTTTCTTGGCATAATGTGTTTTTTTTAATAGTTATACGTGCTGTAAAAATGAAAAATAACCGTTAAAATATATAACGGATCAAACAAACCAAATAATAATTTCATACAACATAATAATACAATAATGTAAACATATCGCACACGTACAGTTAGCCTTCGACACGAGTCTCAGATCGTCTATATATACACAATTGATCGTCGGAGTATATTATATTATTATTTTTCTTATTGTACGAATAAGAGGATAGTGAGAGGATGCGAGATGGAATGCATTTCTTTAGAAAAAGGCCGGCGTAATTCGAGAACGTGTCTTAAATCCCTAGCCAACTACTTATTGCCCTCGTCCAGGGTAGGTATATTCTCCGTCAGTCGACGGTATATACGAGTTAAATACCGTTTTTTATTCCTTATTTATTTAATAAAACCGTTAAAAACCTTATCTATACACAGTGCACAGTGTAATAAAATATTTTTAATAACAGATATGTTCTTCAATACGTTTTTCGATATCAGACGTTATTAAATAATATACTAAGTTTCGAGAATTTAAATTAACATTTGGTAAACTCCATTTATTTGCAAAGATATGGCAGTTAACGAATGAAATCAACTCAAACAAGTTAAGTTAAATTCATACATAAGTTTTCAGTTAAAATGTAATAGTTATCAAAAAAAATTTCCTAAAATATACTATGATAATACTTTCTGAACATTTTTTACGAACATTTTTTTTTTCTTTTATTATTTGGGTATTATGGATTTTAAATAACACTTTAATTTTTATAAGTATCCATGGTCCAAGAATTTAAAAATAATTTAATTAGGTATCTACTACAAATACTAACCTATTTATTATAAAAATATTTGAGAAGTTTTAAAATATATATAGCTATTTTTGAAAAATATCTGAGGAATATTTAAAAAAATACGTTTTTCTTCATTACAGTCTATTTACAAGTATGGCATAGATATTGTTCAGATTTTTAGAACTTCAATTTAATTTAATTAAAATTAGATTAATTATCTATAGAATTCTTTTTGGTCGATTATTTAACCAATCTATATAAAAATTTATAATTGTAAAATTGTAATCCAGAATAAATCATAGTTATATATATATATATATATATAACACCCTATTCAAAAAGGATGTTGTTACAAGTAAAAACCAAGTCCCATGGTAAAATGGATATAGATTGTTTTATCTATTTTCTTCTGCATCTATTACCAAGGCTACCATGGTAAGTTTTACTGAATTGCATATATTATAAATTCATATTTTTGCAATATCTATAATTGTATTATAAAAAACCTGATAAGTTGAGGGAAGTACCACTTCACTTGTCGGATAGTATACTGGTAGTAAATACGAATGTTATGAATTCGAAAACAATGCTAAATCATTACTTTCGATAAAACACTTCTGAACAAAGATCGGTGTAATATTATTTTGAGTTATTTTTGATAATTTTCCAGAAAACTATTGAGAAAATCTAAAATTCATCATTTTTTTTAAATGCCAACTACAATACCTTTGTATCGCAAAAAATGTATATATATATATATATATATGAATCAAATATAAATTTTTATAAAAACTACTTAAAAATGGTAAAAATTTAAAAATTCTTACCACATTAATGGTCAATACAGTATTATAGTAAAAATTTGGTGTACATTTAAAGTTTCTACTATTGAATTTTTTTTAATTAATAACAATTTTCGGTAGATTTTTTACAGTAATACGAAAATCAAAATATGACCTTTTTAAAGTACAAACTAGAAATAATTTTGTATCAGAAAGCTCTTTACTTGAATAGTTCTACTCAACTCCGAAAATATACAAAAATACGTATGAAAAATATAATTATAATTTTCCAAATAATACATTTTTTCGGTTAAATCAATAATTATCCTTTACGTTTAAGAAAACTACTAAAAATTGACTTCTTTAAAGTACCATCTAGAAGAAATTTTCTTCAAAAAGCTCTTTACGTGAAAACTTTTACTTGACTCCTTCTACCCAAAAAAGTGTATACATATCATTGTAATATCAATAGATTTTTACCACTTTCCAAATCTAAATATGAGAAATTATGTTTATTGATTTAACAAATTATTTATTAATACCAAAAAAATATTATTTTCTGAATGAAAAAGCAAAGTTTTTATCATATATAAATAAGATATTAAATGGTGAAAATATAAATAAATAAAGAAAATATTGAAATATTTTTAACTCGTGCAAAACTAAGATGGATAATATGATTACGTAATAATAAAATAATGAATCGTATTATTATTTAATATTATACAAAATATAGAGTTTGATAATACTCCCTCGAGTACAATACAGTATTGTTTTCATTATCGCGATTTAATTCTTTATCATCAGATTCGTTTTCCAATTATACCACTTACATACTTAATATTATTGTTACAATGTGGTTAGAAGAACGAGAATATAAACACAAGAATGTCGATAGCTGCACATTAATAATAAAAGTCATTAATTATTCAAAAACCTTTGATAAGATATAATAATATATTATGTTTGATATTAAACTTGGCCGAAACACCGTAGTCGCGTTTATTAGGATGTTTTATTTATAGTTTTATTTTTTTTTTATTCCTAATTGATTCCTGATACTTTCTAAATATCTAAGTATCCTAGATGGAATACCTTGGGACGAACATTTGATATACAGGAGGAATGTTTTAGGATACTCTCACAATTCTCTGTTAAAAAAAAAGGAATCCTGTACATTCTCTGAGGAGCTCTAGTTGTTAAAGAAAATTAAATTCTGTCACTTAGTATGTCAACTTTCAATAAAAGAAAGTAAAATTTTCCTCTCCTCAAAAATTTAAAAAGAATTAATAAAATAATAATATTTAAAAAATCATCATTTGTAACCTAATGATGACTTATGGTCGAATTTAGCTGTTACATATATATTATATATTATTACCTATTTTTTTTTTTTTTTTTTGTGATATTTTTAAAATGCATTTTTATTTTATTTTAAAATTATTTTATTACATATCATAGAATATTTTTTGATAAATTATTAACTATTTTCTATGAAAAATTAAAATTATTAAATAGGTCGGTACTTAACTAATTTTTTTTTTTTTTGGTGCCGAACCATTTTATGTCTAAAATTAATTTTTTATTTTTATGTTATGAATAAAAAATAATAACTTTTTGTCTAACTTAATTAACTTTAAATAGTTAAATCATTAATTAATTTTATCATTAACTTGGCCTATCCATGACATACATTTTATTAAACCACAGGATTCAAAAGCTATGGAGTTACTCATTTATTTAACTCAATGTTATAATCATGGTATTTAGAAAATATCTAATATCTAATAATAGTACCTTCTCAGTTCCCACACAAGATCTGCGTGAATTAATGATTAACGAGATGAGTTTGGTAAGTGATTAAAATATATGACTATATAGATATCAAAAATATGTACATAGATACTTATAAGATATTATCATTTTTGTACTAATATTTCAATATTCAAAATGTATATAATAAAATTGAAAAAATTTCAAACTATTAGGAAGTTATTTAAGTAAACATAAATCAAAAATATATTTACCTACGTTCAAACTTTAAAGTTTCGTCATCTTTCTGTTTTCGCTTATACTCTTTTTATATTATATATTAAACATAGTTTATCATTTCAAAAATCAAGGCAGATACGCAATATTATATAGGTATATAGGTATAATAATAATATTAATTATTATAAGCATAGATAACCTACTTACACATTTTAAATCAATGGAATATGCTTATTAAAATTTAAAAAATCCAATAAATAACGATGTTATATAACGAAGTGTTTCCTTTCGTCATATAATTAGAATTCAAATAATCTGTGATCAAAATATAAGTATGGATTATATAGGTATATATGTACTCGTATATCTAAAACATTTCTATCGTCTTTCTATTTTGGTCCCTAATTTTTAATTTTTTTCGTTGAAATATAAATTTATGAAGAAAAAAATTAATTATAAACATTTAATATAAATATCATTGTAAAACGTAATCAATTTTCACTACGAATATATTTTAAAAAATAAATAAAAGAAGTTCTAGATGATTTTTTGCTTATTTATTAGACTTATGAGTTATTTTTCGAGTAGAAAATACACTGAATTAATAAATTTCTAATTTTGTATCTCCTCAGAGATTGGTCGGGTTATAAATTATGTAATATGTTTTGAAATGTTTTCTACTTTCAATTTTCTTATCTTTCTGAATAAATAGAGCTAGGTTGTGTTTTTGTAAAATTTTAATGTGGAAAATTTCAAATCTAAAATGTACCAAAAATACACAAACTTTGATTATGGACAAGTCGTTCCGTAAAATATGTTTAACTTATTGATTTCTAGTTTCTATTATTTTAAACTAAAATTGATCTATTCACTACATACGCATCATACCCTGTACAATAATATTATAATATATTCTAATCGATTAACCAAACTATATACCTAATATAGATGTTACATTGATTTTGTTTTTTTTTTTTTTTTGATATATTATAGCAATTTTGAGTAATATATACGTACCTATATATTTTTCCAATATACCTATATACATTTAGGTCATATATATATATATATGTATATACGAGACATAAACGTTTCAGGGAGTAGGCAATATCCGAAATTGAATTCCGACGGATAAACTTACACGTTTTATGAGAAAGGGTACCTAATGTGACTAACCACTTAAATAAATAATAATAAAAGAAAGGAACGTGCGTGCGGTAACGATCGAGTGCACTAACGAAATTTGTATGAAATGGGAAACAATTTTTTTTCCTTTTTTTTTTCTCCGCCAAGGGAAGTTTTAAACAAATGTGATGGTACGGTTATAAGTAAATTACTTTGGCCAGAGGAAAAACATACTATAATATATGTACTGCAGACCGAGATAGAATAGTATGTATAAATATAATATTATATATATATATGTATGATATGGAATATTTTCCCTTTTCCAACGCATACGTTACAAACACGGTTTAATAAAGCAAGTTTAAGAAAAGGGTTTTTTGGAAAATGGACATTTACACAATCTAGTCACAAAATGATTTTTAGTACCTAATAGTTTTATATTATAATATATTCGTTTGAATAATAAAAGTATGAATGTCGAGTTATAAATCGAATTTTTATTAAATTCTACATTTTATTTATATGCCATTTTATTGACATTTTAAAGGCGTACGTTTTGTACTAAAAACTAGAGATTTGTAGTTGAACATTAATAATGAATAAATACACAGAGAATATGTATATATTATATATCATAAAAGAAATATCATATTTTGAATTTTAAAACACACTCTACTGAACAATTTTAAAATACTACGATAGAACTCTTTTCAATACAATTTCTTAAAAATAATGTGTACTTACATATTTTTTATTAAAATATTTGGAAATATTATTATATATGTACCAATCTATTATTATTAATATAAAAATATATGTAACAACAAATAATAATGTAATATATAATTTATATATATGTACCGATACGTAAATCTTATAATGTAAAGCGATGAAACTCAATTTATTTGTTAAAAAAAAAATGTGTATTCATTTTGATCTTGAAGACTTCACTAATTACATAGTGGCGCATTTAATGATACTTTTAAAAAAAAAAAAAAACATTTTTTAATATTAATTTACATTTTATTATGAATTAATTTTTTCAACATAATATTTTCTCAAAAAGTATATTACTTTTCATGAGTCTTCGTGTCCCTAGTCCCTTACATTAATTACAAAATTATATCATTCGTTTGTGCTTCGTTTGTACATATTTATGATGTTTATCTTATTGATTGTTATGATGCCATTTCTGAGATTTCGAACTTTAAATGCTTTGAAAGGGACTGAAGGCATACTCAGCTCCCCTTCATCTCGGAATTTAAATATTAAAATTATGACGTTCACTTAGATTATTTTGTGCACATTTGTTTCATGCTTTTGATCCTATCATTTATGCTCAAGTCGTTCCCGAAATATTGTAGATGTATCAACACTGAAATGAATTCCATTCATTTGTATATATTTATATTGTGGGTATAAGTTATTTTAAATGGGGGGGCGAGGGATGAACGAGGAAATGTTCAGCTTTCCACATTTAGATATGATCACCGCAAATAATTTAATTTTTAATAATACCTACGTGTACTTTTAAAATTATTCATTATAATAGTTAATTAACTATCAATAACCAAAAACAATTGAACTTCAATTTTAACCAAAAATTTTGAATGAACCACCCCCGAGTATAAGCATATCAATGTACTTTTGTATAAATCTAAAACTATAAGTATGTAGGTATCAACTAGTTTATAAGTTAAAGTTAAGGTATTGTTGTTAATATTTTAACTCTACAAATTACTTATTACTATCAAATCACATGGTTAAAAAAAATCTGCAAGTTTATTACTAGTTATTTATAACTAGTTAATTTTTGTACGTTCGAAGAATGTTGAAAAATTATTTTATTTAGAATCAACTTTTTATTAGATAATAAAATACACTGGAAAATGAAACGAATTATATTAGGTAGTTATCTATTTTTGTCTGTAATTAACTTTTAAGTCATATTGTGTAATTATGAAAAAACCTTTAATTATTATTCAACGTAATAAAAAACCATGGATATAAAATTAACTTTTTCGTTAACTTATCTAATTTAAATAAAAGTTAGGTTATATATATATATAACATTATTAAGCTTTCCATTTTAGATACTATACGGAGGAAGGAAGCTAGTGGTTTTACAAGAATGTTACCTAGTTTTTAATTTTTAATTTTTCTGTGAGCAACCTTTCGATCAGAAAACCTTCTCCAATCGGTACCACATGTGTACCTATTTTAACCTACCCATTTTCTGGTAGGTAGCAAATATTTTCTTACACATACTCGGCCATCTTCATGTGAAATGCGTATATTTTATTCATATGATGAATACCTTGGTTCATCTTTTGAATTTGACATGAATTATTGTTACTTTCAAAAAAAAAAAAAAAAAAAAAAAAAAGCCGCTTACTACCAAATTCAAATTACGGTCTCACACACATCACATACGAGTCTCCCCAAAAAAATAATAATAATCTTCCGTCTGCCCGCATGGAATCAATTGCTTAGACCTTGAACACGATTGTGCATTATTATTATTATCATATATATATGTTTTAAGACAATTGAAATGAGTCGTATATATTATTATGGAGTATATATTAAACACTAGTTTGTATCGTATAATTGTGATAAAGTATTAAAATGTGTGTGCTCTGGTATAACGATTTTTCCCCTCCGTACATATAAATAATAATAAAAACACAAGCAATTTCATTTGGAAACGCCAGTGAACGACGGACGGGGGGACCGCGGGGGATAATTAACAATTATTATTATTATTAGGTATTATTATTATTATTATTATTATTATTATTATTATACGTATACAATCGCCACTCTTTCGTTCCGTATTTTCTTCGTCGACGAACGATTTTCTGTTTAGTGTGTTGTGTTTACAATAAATTGTTATTTATCGTCTGGTACGATAATATTATAATATACATTATTATTGTACAAGTACGAGAGTTTACTGTAAAAATTGCGAACAATATATTCGATTTTTTTTTCAAGTATAGGTATATTATGTGCGTCAATCCTTTGCTATTATTGTCATCGATAGAACAGTCAAGACTCATTCTATAAGTACCTTCCTACTTTTCTCAGCTGTATAATATTAATTTCTTGTTTTTCGATCCTAGACAATAAAAATTAAAAATATGTTCTTAAAACATTTCCAAAAAGTAAAACAACATTCTAAATAATATTTTAAAGTGATTTTTCGTTCAGAAAATTGCATTATAAAATATTAATATAGTATAATAATCAAATAATATTGAAAAATTGATTTGTAAGAATATTTTTAAATGTTAATTTAAAATAAATTTCAAAATAACAAATCAAATTGTCATGGATATCTTTTTTTATTTTTTATTTTTATAATATTATACCGAACTGCACTCAGAATCGTTTTTCAAATACAATGATATAATATTATTGCTTTAAAATTTAATACAATAATAATAATACAGTATAGTGTCCAAAGATCAAAGAAGTTATAGACCACCGACCAACTTCTACCATCTATATCTGGACAACTCGTTTTTATGTTTATGAACAATGTAACAAAAAATTAATTCAAAATAATATTATAATACTTAATTTTACCCATTTTTTCCTTGATAACTTTTTAATTTTTTAGTTTTTTTTAATTTATTTAGGGATCTACACATTTTCTCATATTCCAAAATATTTTTTTTTATAAATATTGAATATTAGATACCTATTAGGCATTAGGTACCTAATGAATACTGTTTATTATTTATCATCGTTTACAATTTAGAAGAGGTTAGTTGGTGAATAGGGTAGGGACTATAAATTATATAATGATATTCTAAATGATAGGTACATTTTATCTACAGCACAAAAATGTTCATAAACATTAAACTTTCGATTTGTGGTAATTTGTATATAATAATGATATCTTGAACAAAAAATGTTTAAAAAATATCCCATAACACAGAAATCGACTGAATAAATGATGGTTTTATGATTAAAAAAATCACCCGGTGTACCCAGAATACGCAGTAATGCGAAATATAATACCTATATTATTTCAACATGAAATTAAAAAAAAATGTCAATAAAAATCGTTCGATAATCTGTTAAATGCTCTCAATGACATGTGGAATATATACATATTTTTTTCCCTGCATAAATCATCTCGAAATATTATATTCGATATAGTTAAAAATACTCATATTTTGTACTCCAATAATTAATTTTGGTCAAAATGTATTCAAAAGTGTCAAAGTTAAAAATACTTTTTTTAAATATATTCAGTATAATATTATTTGTTCGAGTAGTAATAATTACCTATTGTTTTATATTTTTAGTTCTTTAATTGGTTCCTTATCAAAATAAAACTGTGAACGTGGCTTGTACTTACTTCTCACGAATTCTATTTATAATATTTTTAATTAATACAATTATATTTTGAAATTTTCAATAGAAATATTTTTAAAAAGACAAACGTTCATTTGATGATGATATTGATCCCAAATATTCCATTTCCAATAAATAAACGATAAAATTGTTCTACAAATACAAATGTATAGATAGAAAATATAAATATACTGAAAAATTTACTTAGATATTTATTTCTGATAATTATATAATAGAATCTAGATGTTTTTCGAATACATTTAAAGTACATTTGAATATATTTTATTCGAATATCTTAAACAATACTGATTTTGATAGAGTACCTACCTAATAATATAAATATTAATACGAAAGTGACTAAAGAGCAAAAGGAAAGGCCTATTATAGCTGATATTTAAGATCTTAAATGATAAATCATTGAAACATCCATATTTAGAAAATTTAACATAAAATTATTGTCTACATAAGAATCATTTACTTGATACTTAATTTCAATTGAAAATTTGAAAATAACATAGCCACTTTACGACTAAGCTATTTTCCCATATTTGTATACAATTTTTTCACAAAAATTAGCCCTAAGTATTTTGGTAAACTTAAGTATTTTTATAAATTTGATTTAAATAATTGAAAATACAATAATATTAAATTTAAAAATTAAATTTTCTTCTAGTTAAAAAAACCATCATCGGTATTTCTATTAAATTTAATTTAAACAACAAAAATAATGTAATAGAAATATTTGCTAGGTATTAAATATTTTCAGTCTTGAACAGAATATTTGGTACTTACATGTTTTTAGTCCTAGTAAAATTCGGACGTGACTTTTTTTTTTTTTAGTTTAGGTAAAAAATCCCCATCGATATATAGTTAACTAAAAATAGAAACCTTTAACGTATAAAACAATTTAAAAATTTAATATTTTTTCAAATATTTCACGTTTAAAAAGACATTACACTAATAATTTACTTTGATATTTCAAATTTTACTAAACCTAGAATAAACATTGAGACATAATTATATACACCGTTTAAAAGATCAAAAATGTATCGATGTTATATTGGAATTCGATTTTCAATATAATGTTTTATTTTTATATTTTATACAATTTAATTTTTACCAAATACGCCTTATTGCTACGGCTATATTTTTTATTTGTTAATACGATTTTGAAAAATCAGTTCTTAACAAATTTTCTTGAACTTCTCATTTTTTAACGGTGGTACAATTTTATTTTTATACATCCTTTTAAAGTTACATAGCATTTGAATGCAATACATTCGTTTATTAATAAATATCTTAATTACATGACAATAAAAATGGCACTGACACAAGTCTATTTTTAAATTGGTTTTAAAATATATTTAAATATTTTTCATTTGTTTGATTTTCATTTTTCTAAAAATATCATAAAAATTACCTATACAAAACCCCTTAAAATCGGGTGTGTGGAGTCCTTAGAGGACAAATTAGATTTGTGTAAAAAAAAGCTATAATTAATGCGTAATTTAAATGAATTTTAATATGTAATGATTAAAAGTTAAAACTGAAAATTTAATTGCGTATTAACCTATAACGCATTATAAGTCATAATATATATTAAACGTGATTCTAATATTATGGTTTATCATTTACATTATTTAAATCGTATGATTTTTCCATACTTTATAGTAAGTAGTAAGTAGGTAGTACGTGTAAAATCTTTAAAAGAAAAACGAAAAGTGATAAAAACGTTAATAAAAAAAAAAAAATAGTAATATTACAAAATAAAATTTTCAAAATACTCGTATAATGCTTTTACTCATTCTTTATACAATATATGATTCAGACATTGTATTGAGGAACTATATACAACAAACAAAAAAATGCATTTATTTCGAAATTTATAGCCCTACGATAAAAAAAAATATAATCTCTTATTATGGTCGTCCACAGCACGGGCTTAACATTATTCCGACCTCAGCTGGACCTGGGAATCCTTACATAATGTACTCGACAGGATTTTCGCTCATCCGTTCATTACCTATTGTTTTATCGCAGGATATAAACCGTATTATATTATAAGAACATATAATGATAATAACGGTGTATTCTTGTCCTGCCAAGCAGGATTTCGAATAGCTATTGGTAGTAAAATTAGTTTTTGAATAAAAATTTCCATCTATATTTATTTACTTATTTAAAACAATATGTAAAACATTCCATTATCAAAATTAATAACTAACTAAAACTAAAACTAAATTTAACTCCTTATTAAGTTAAAATTAATGATTTTGATAGGAAAAATATAGTAGGTATTAACTTTTCTCGTCTCAAACAAAATATTTATTTATTAAATTCTATATTGTAAAAATAATTGATTTAAAAATGTAGTAAATTCAACAACATTTTAACTTAATCATTAAATAATTTCTTAGGTATAGTTAATATTTGTTTAAAAAATGAAATTAATTAAACGTATATTTGAATTTCAATTAAAATTTAACGAACTATTATCGTGAAAATCGTTCATTCCCGTATGCCAATATATGACTGAACTGTTGATATAACAAAAATTGTCTGTAAACTATTTAATAAATGCAACAAAAATTTTAATTAGTTAACTATTGAAAAAACCAATTAACTAGTTGAACTAAAAAGATTTAAAAAAATACATGTATAATTTAACAAAAGATAATAACTATTCACTTTTGTTGGTATATTTTAATGGAACCTTATTATAGATAATAGCTTTCAATCATTATTTTATATACTAGTATACTTACTATATATTACGTGTTTAGTATATTAATAAATAAAATATAATATTAATTAACAAATATTTATCATAATTCATAAGGTTTTTAGTGTTTTTATTATAAAAAGCTAGCTACTAATTTAATAATGATGATAAATGGTTTTATATAATAATCTATAAATTATATTCTGTCCTACTGAGTTCTCTATAAAATTCAAGAAATGTCATACATTTATACATGAATATTTAAATATCTTATTCGATAATATTGAATAAAACGTTTTACTGCTCATCTGTCTGTCTAGAGTCCATTAACAAAATGCGTTTATCAACATTGTGTATTAATTGTTTATAATATTTCACACTCATAATTCTATAAGTTACAAATAATATGTATAGGTTACCTACATTTAATCGAATACTTATTTAAAAAAAATTTTGCGTATTATTAAAGCATTAAAGACCTAGATATCAATATTGTTATCAACCATATTTTTATATAATTTACCGGTCGTTATAATAATATAGTGTACATGTATGACTAATATATATATAACTATTTAGTCAAAATATTACTATTTCATTCGATTTAAAAATACATAATACAATTATAAAATACCATTAAAATCTATCTATATGAATTATAATATTACATACATTTTCAGATCTTTCTCTTTCTTTCTCACTACTATAATATTATATATATTATATTATAATATAATAATATATTATTATTAACTTATCTGTCTTTAATTATTCGTCCAAATGAATGTATTTTTTATATCTATAAATACTTAATTCATATTTTTTTTAATTTAAAAAAATTTGTATAAATTATCAAACTTTGACAGTTTAATAATGTTTTTTATAAATAGTTATAATCAATAAGTACTTAAATTGTATAAAATTATATAGGTACCTATACCAATTTTTAAAAGTATTTTTTCTGCGTCTTGATTTATTTATATGGGCGTTTCCTTTTTCCACATTCCACCAATTCACATTTCCAACCGATTTGAAAATCGATAGCAAAAAGCCAGGAAGCACTTCGTACGTTGGATAGGATATAGGGAGGAGAATTTGCTTCATCGTCCCTTCGGTCCTCGGACAGGATAATATGTCTTATTATTATTTTAGATTATAAAGCAATGATAAATCATTGCATTTGATAAATACAATTCTGAGTGATGTAATTTTTTTGAAGGGAGGAGACGAAAATGTTTTCATTATTATTAATGTTATATTAATTAAATTAATTTGTATAGTTTTTTTTAACCCTTCGTTAGTCACGCAATATTCTGTAACGTTAGTAGTCGCGTGGGGTACACTTGTTTCTTACAGCAAATTATACCCTGCAATAGCCAATTAATTTTTATTATTTATTTTACTAAATACACCATTATGATATATTACAACGCTCTTCTAGAATAAGATATTTTTGAATATTTTCAGAAAAGAAACTCGTTGATTCTTTTTAAACAATTATCATATAAAAATTACATTAAAAATAAATTTAGAATCGATTTTTATTTAGAATCCTATTTTTAAAAAATAATCAAATGAAAAACATGCTATTTATAAAAATATAATATTATAGATAAAGTTATTTAGTATGAATGAGACAAACGAAATGTTTAATTTCATTTTATTGTATAAACACATATAAAAATGTACAACACCAGTAGTCGCGTGGGGTACATATATGTATCATCCCAGTCGACTTCAGCACGAGCATATACTATTACATACATACATATATACGAGTGTATACGTAAAACGGAAGTTGGATTAGTAAATATTTATATTGTAAAATTTAATTTGTAAAATACTGAGATACCGACATACCCTATGTACATACTACACACGACTAACGGAGGGTTAAATAGCAACCTATTGTTTTATTTAATATATACCGACGTAAATTATTTAAAATTTTTATTAATAAGCAATAAGTATAAACATTGTCTAAATATATTTTAAAGTCTAGAAGAGATTATTTAATCTAAATATTGTCATATTTCTTTTTTTCACTAAATATCACACTATTTTGCTATCAATCACTTTTTGATCAATTCTGACGGAAAAAGGGAAACCAATACGTTTTCAACGGAAACGGGCCATACCTGTCATACAGAGCACAGGCTGATGATGGACGGCGGTGTACGAGTGAGTATAATGATAGGTACCCACAGTTAACGAGTAATAATGGCTGGAGGAGGGAATAACTACTGATAGTGACCGTTATTTAGATAAGGTTTTTGATGTAAAACATTACACTTGTTTTAATATTAAAAAGAAAAATAATCGTTTTACTGATAAATTATCGTGTCGTCATTATATTGATCCTTGTACACAATACTGTATGCTTGTTATCAGTATTGGAGACTGCGTGGTACCTACTAGGATTTATTTAATTTAACGATATTATTACTAATAACGATTTAGGTGCGCGTACGGGGATGAAAAACCAATATATTATGACGATGACGATTAAATAGTGTCGGGTGTGGGTGGGAGGGTGTGTGTCGAGTCGGCGATATTGACAGAAGGGATGACGGAAAACTGCGGACACGCGAGTGCGTCGGCAACAAGCCACCGGTTGCGCTAGCTATAACGTGCGGCGACGGTGCGCGGGCGCTCGTTCCAAACTCGGCCACCGTCATCGTCACCGGGCCCGAGCATTTCAAACGTCCGTGTTCATTTGGTCCGTTCGTGTCGCGCTCAACGGTCTCCTGCCGTCGAACGGGTCGGGCCCCGCGTTCTGCTGCCGTCCAGAACCCAGTCTTTTCCGAAAAAATCGTCTTGGGTTTTTTTCCGTCGTAAGTACAAAGCATAATTGCTCATTTTTTATTTTTTCCTATATATATAAATAGTTATTTATAATATAGCGCCGAGAATTTTCGGCGTACTTGCCCACTGAATGTTCGTTCCGACCTAAAAATAACAAGAGTCATTTGTTATAATCGGCCCGTAAGTAGTAGATACGCGTGAATTGAAAAAAAAAAAACTCAATTATCCGTGAGGTTTATACATTTTTTTTTAATCGAACGTCTAGTTAAGCAACTTTCGTAGGTATATGTAACCGTTCGATTTTGATTTTTTTTTTTTTTTTTTTTTTTTTTATCTCGTCCAAATTGAACACTAAGCTAAGAACATTTTAAATTATATTATAGATTAGGTATACCAGTAACTACATTCATATACAGTATATAAGTTTATAGAATAGGTATAGATATATAATATTATTATGTTTAATAGAGTATACCTACTTATTCAATAGCCTAAATTAATAGTTAAATAATAATAATTAAATAAATAGTCTAGATTAATTTGTCGATTAATTTGTATTTATTATATTATGTAGACACCTACTTATAAATTAGTTTTTCAAGTTTGATTAACTCGAAGAAATTTTACGTGCGAATATATATTTTATATTTTATATTCATGTACCTGTTCTGTATTACTATTATTACCTATATGTAGGTAAATACCTAATGCATATAAATATATATATATTTGTATATTTTTCCCGATTACTTTTTTTATATTTTGCCTGTCGTATTTTTTTAATCGAAATAAATATACACTTAAATTATGTTCATAAATCGTATTGCTGCAATAATAATTTATTCGAAGAAACCTATCAATAACGTTGTCCGATGTATATAAAGTACCTAATATATTCTCTTCAAACACGTGACTCGGCTTCGAATATTGATAAAAAAAAATAAAAAAAATGTTGGTACTTTTTTTATATAAACGTTATTATAGCTGCAGATAAAAGTGATTAAAAAAATTATTATACGAAAAATATATAATATAGTATTTATACTTACATAATAGTTAAATTCTGTCCGTGCGTTATTTAAATCAGAGACATATTTTGATTGTTAATAATTAGTTAAAATAATTATTTGTCTATCTTACTATACTTTTCAAATTACGAAAATTCCAAATTAGTTTTAAATTCGCATATTTCCCGAAACGTCGTGAACTATTTCCCCCCCCCCTCACCAGGTTTCTCTAAAATACACATCTGATTTATAAATGGTGTAATGTTGATTGTAATAATAATTACTAGTAGGTACTATTATTTGTAAAGTAGGTACCTATTTGAACAAAAGTACTTTAAATAGGTAGTTTTCAGTATTAAATAATTTTCAATATATATAAATATATAGACTTTTTTTTGTATTTTAACGTTTTGAATATTTTTGTCTTTAAGGTACTTAAAAATACATTTTTGATTTAATTTTTATTTTTAATATTTTAAATTTTATTTGATTGGTCTGCATTGTATAATTGTGTTTTTGTTATTTTATACATAGTTACCTACTGGCTACTAAGAAGAAATTTCTAATTTTCTAATGTCCTTTTATAATACGCATTAATTGCATTAATTTATTTACTAATTAAAATACAATTATAATAGGTAGACAGATTTAAAATAAAAAAAGACAATGTGTTTAAAAATATTTTAAATACATTTCAAAAATAATTTGAGTATATTATTGCACAATATATACATTTAACAGACGATATAGCATTTAAATATTGTATTTTAAGCAATTATTTTAATTTATTTGAGTAAAAATATGTAGATACTTATTCTATAAAAGTACCAATTATTTTTATACAAGTGAATTTATAGTACTTAGTTTGGACGACATTTCAATATTGTTATTGCCATATATGCAGGGGAGATCATTGATCTATATAATCAACATGTGACCTTACGATATATTATACAGTACTACGTGTTTGTCGTAGTCTGAATGACTGAATAATATGTTACATATTGTTTTTGATAGATTATTGCGTCTTGTTTTTTTTCTTGTCAAAGAAAATATTTTTTTTCTAAACTAACGTGAACTAGTGGAGAAAAATAATCAATGGACAAATTTATCAAAATCAAAATATTTTAGGGTCAATATTTTACTGGGTGAATATATAAAAAATGTTATGGGAATATAATATACTAAGATGGGAAAATAATTTTCAGAATATATAAAATTCAAGAACTTTTGAAATCAGATATTTTGAAAATGTTAAAAACACTCAAGTTCAGTATAGAGCTTTCTAAAATAATTCCCAATATTATCGATTCGTGTTTCGAGTTTATCTAAAAAAAATTCTAAACATTTATTATTTTCAAATTTTACCATATTTTATGAAAAATCGTCTTTTCATGAAAATGAGATTTCATAGTATTGACGACTTCTAGAAAAAAAATTGTCATTCAAATATTTGTTTCTGTTTTTACTTTCCTGATATTAATAGCTTTCTGAGCATAATAATTATACTTAAATATTATTGTTTCTCAGGAAATATAAAGGAAATTCTTATAATTTATCCAAAATTTTAAATTGTAAAATTGTTTTAATAGAAATGTACCTATATTGATATAATTAAGTCTAAAAAAACAAGGTATGCAAAATATTTCTAATAATATGTTTTAAAAACAATTTACGAATATGTAATAATAATTAAAAAATTTTTTACATAATATTTATTTTCCGGAACAAATATGTTCTAATAAAAGCTTATTATAATATTAATTTATTTTCCACCTGGCTAAAATAATAATATTCTTCAAGTCACATCTTTGTAAAATCATATAAATTAAATATTTTATCGCCGAATTATCAGACATACTCATATGTATTTTTATGCTTCTTCAAAAGTGTTTATACACATTATTAAAAAACCAAAAAAAAATGTTGACATATTATTATCTATCATCGTATTGTTGTTTACGTGCATGCAAATGTTGTTTTTCCTAATTTTATTGAAGAAATAAATTTCTCCAAATTATTCCTTATACTAAAAAAATGCTTTATAAAAAGTAAACTTGACTTGTCGCCCTAGTTTATCTCTTATACTTAGGTGGATATATAATGTATGAAAACCCGCCCAAAAAAATAAATAGAAATAACTATAAATCTATATAATTTATGAACTTCAAAATTGTTTACGAAATTCTTCCTGGAATTGTGACAGAAATCGGACGTCAAAGTAAACAAGGATAAATAACCACACCCGTTTAAAATCTCATTTTTATCCTTATTTGTTTGTGGTTCGTATATTATATATGTATTATAGATATGTATGGCCCTTTGTGGATAAAATAAGACGTATGTGTTTATAAATAGATATAATATATTATACGAGTGCCTATATATACGTATTTGGTGTCCATACCAACTGTGTAAGTCGGGTGAGAGGTTTATAGCTGTCGACTATAGTAAAAATTCTATCTCGCGTGCAGTCAGAACTTTAATAACCTCCACCCCTGAAAAAATCACCTGAAAGTTTGAAAAATTATAGTTTTTCGACGATCTTATATTAACAATTTTAATGCGTTTTTAGGATTTTTTGTAATTTAAGCATATTTTTCAATACACTCATTACCTAATATGCAATATATAGTATAATGTTTTTTTTTTTTTTGATTTAATTAGTTCTATATATTATTTATTCACATAAAAATATCTATTTTGTGATAACCATCCATTATAACCTACAGGATAAATTGAATTGTTGTTTTTACGACAGTGGATATGCGTATTATCAGTAGATTTAATCAGTAAATAGGTGATAAGCTATTTGAATAAAATCAAAATAAATTTTGTCGGCGTATGTATATATGTTCGTATGATTTATTTAATTCTATTTGGACATTGTAGATTGACTGTTATATAGGTAACTGATCATATAATTTCAGTTTATGATCCAAAGTAGTTAGAAATTATATTATCATATAAAATGCATTTTGTTTTTTTAAGAATATTGAAGCCACATAAAATATAATCTATTCAAGATTTTTAGTTTTTTAATATGTCTAGTTATTGTATTAATTTGAAAAGCTTCTCTCATTAGTAATGTACATTGGCTGAGTGTTTTTATAATTTTTTTTTTTCATTTTCGATAGCCTTTTCTGGGTCATAACTGTGACGGGCGTACTCATAAGTACCCGGCAAAATAATTAAAATGCTAGCTCACGCATTTTACACCACTACTGCTGCAGCAGACAAAAAGCCACGAACAAATGAAGGGCAGAGGAAATTGAATAGTTTTTCATTGTGTTGGACGATAATTAATGACAATACCGTTTTGTTGTTTTTAATTATTATTACTGTCGTCGAAATAATAATGAATTTTCAAATTAATCGACCAGCGGACTAACCGTCGAGATATAATATATTATAATAATAATATTCGCGATTTATATCCGGCGGGGAGATATTTTTCCTCGACTAATATTCATGTATAAGTACCACAATTATTATTTTATTATTGTATAGATATATGTATTTATATATATATATATATATATAGGCACTTAATGCACTTGTATTGAACCGTGTCGCTTATTGTGTGTTCAAAACCAAAAATAGGTTCTAAATAACTACATTTAAAAATTTATGAGGTTTTTCAAATTTGAACTAACACAATAGTCCAATAAACCATATAAATAATATTATATACCCACGTAAAGTGGATAAAGCGTACATTTTTGAAAGTCTATAATATACATAAATACCGGCGTATTAGTCAATGACCTTTTTTTTTTTGTGTGTAATTTTACCATTTTCCTCGGGCGTCGAAATTTCTAATTCTGCCTCTGTGTGTACGGCAAACATTTTGAATAGGTTCCAAAGTTGATCACCGGCTAATTATAGGTAATTAGTAATTTCATTGAAATATTGGTTTTGTCGAGAGACACATTATAAATTGTATGACCAAACACATTGATTTTTTAACAAAATACAATGTTTATTCATATTTTAAATTTTTCAATAAAATTACCTTCTAATACGGGTAGATAAATACAAAGTATACAATGATTTATTAATTATATCATAATGTACGGTCGGGTCCAAATGTCCAGGAACTCGAGTCCGGAACATGTAGTAGAGTAAATATGTACTGTGTATCAAATTATTATTCCTATTTATTATTGACTTAATATATGCATTTTCTTAGATACTTTCATCTGATAATATTGTATTTTATTTAATTCAAAGTATATAAATGCAACACTGCGTTTTGTTATATATATATAGGTATGTAAATAAATAAAACACAGTAAACATCTATACTGCTTTTATATCTAATGTTTACCATAATCATAATTTCCGAATTCCGGCCGAAATATTCCTCATACGGTTCATATTCTCACAGAAACTATCGAATAAAAATAACGAAAATTTGAATTATGTTGATTTTAAGAAATTTATTTTTACGTTTCGAGTCAACAACTCTCAGACAACATGTACAGATAAGCAAAAAGAATAAAACGGAGGAAAAATTAAATTCCAACTAGTATTTTTTGATATCTATGTAAATTAATACTGTCATCACGTTTTATTTAAAAATGTAATGGTAACGAATAAGAACCTTTTATAGTATACAATAGATATCTATTCCTTATTGCTTATCACATATTATGTGAGTATTTCAATAGGCATTAGAGACAATATAACATACCTAATTATTTAAACATTTAAATAATTTATAATAGTTTTTTTGCAAGAATTATTATAATATGTTCATTATTTACTGCAAAATTTAATTTTAGTCGTATTTTACATTTACATTTTTTATTTGGCATTATTATTTCGAATAATAATAATTTATGGTAACGGTCACAAATTCTCAAGTGTATTTTAAAAATAATTTGCTTTGTTTTTTCGTTCTACTAGGCAAATTAATTACAATTATATTTTCTCCTCGGGCATATAATATTCTACTTACCTGACTGCATAATATCCTTTTTTCGTAATAATTCAGTTGATCTTTTTTATTTTATTTTAGACTTTGAGTTCGTATTTTTATTTTATACTGACAAAAGTTCACTGAACCATGCAAGCCACCGAGTGCAGTCCTTTGAGAATATTTGCCTAAAATTAATTGAAATTTCATTCTCAAACGGGATATTTACACACATAGCTGAACATCAATGAACAATAACATATATACATATGTATTTGTGTATATATGCACCTCAATGCGGATATTTTTCGGGATACCTATTAATTGAATATTTATCTAAATTTATAAAAATTTATGACTTGTGGAAAAAATATAAATAAATAAATAAAAACTACAAATATGTACATCTTTTTATATTATCCATACATAATATATAATTATTTATTGTTATTTTTTTATTTTCGAATTTTTATCGTTAGATTATGTATTACATATTATGCAAAAAAAACCCGTAAATTAATGTCATATAGATATAGCCAAAGCTAGCTAAGTAGGTGTTATTAGTTATATGAAGTTATACGGTTATAATACTTCAGTCTCAAAATTTTTTTTTACAAACTTTTTTTATTTTCCAAACTAGGTATCTGGTCAAAAAATATAAATCTAATAAAATATAAAAAAAACCCTAGTTCCCATCAAAAAATCTTCGTAAATATTCAAAAATACAAAATATTACAGGAATGTGTAGAAAAATCCAAAATATCTTTATAGACTATATAGGCATCTAAAAGGGAAAATATCATAATAAGACGAAAAGGCTTTTAATAATAATAATAATAATAATAATAATATATACCTGTACAGGTAGTATATTTAAATTAGTTTTTTATAATACAGTACCTGTATATAGTTTATAGTGATGATATCTTATTGACAATCGATTGTGTTACATATTTTTGATAATAATAACTCTATGTTTTCTTATTTATTTATTTTTTAACGAGGACTCTTTTTTTTCTTAAATACAATGTACGATAAATTATATTTTAAATTTTGATCCTTTCCTTGTGAGTGGAGAGGCATGGCGTCCGATTACAGATTATAGTAGATAAGTAGGTAGGTATATATATGTACCACATTATTCTAAAATTTGAATAATCCCAAACCACGTTACTGCAGACTTTTGTAAAAAAAATTCCCAGGATATTTTACTCTCGGATCTAAAGATCCTGGTCACATGCCTGATGCCTGACACGAATATTTATAGATACTATTATTATTATTATTATTATTATTATTATTATTATTATTATTATTACCTGTATTATTATTATTATTTATACGTCAGGCCGGTATGTTATATAATATAATAATAATCTATCAACTTTGGGACGCAAAACCACACGCAGGACTCATAGCATGAGGTGACGTCCGGCCAGTACATACATGTATATATAATATAATATATATATAAATGTACCGTCAAAATCCTTTAAGTATATTATACTGCAGGGATGTGTGCACACGTGCAAGGATCGTATATTATATAGTTGACCACCATTTTTTTCTCTCAAATATTTTTGATTTATTATGGTCGCAGGAATCGTATACGAAAATTTCTATATGTTTACTGTAATGCCATATGTGTGGGTACGTCCGTCGAAGGACGTTTAAATTGAAATGCGTTTTAAATTAAATGTCATCACGGCGACAGCAATTATAATATATTTAATCACCTAACCTGTAAGTCGTTCGTTTTCAGCGTTTCGTGTTTCCCTTCTGATTACACCCGCATACGTGTTCTCAAAACATTATAGATACATTGATAATAGACTTGGAAACTATTTATGTTATAAAAATGTACAACACATATTATATTATATGCTTGTTCATTAATACGCTTGCTTTTTTCTAATTAGTCCTGAATATAGTAGACTCGAGAAATTTGTTCAGGGGGGCTATGACTACCAAAATAAAATTTTTCTATACATAACCTTAAGTCTAGGAGATATTGTCCATTAAGCTTTCCCTAAATACTTTTAAAAAGATCCAAACCTACCCGGTATTATGTACCTACTTACATGAGTATTTTAAATTTAAATATTAATCTATTATGATGTGGCATCTGTATATTTTTCACCGGATATTTTGTGTAATTGTTACTATATTTATAATTGACACATATTGTCACATATACCTAAATTTTTTATCGTGTAGAAGATTTATGAATGACCATAAAAATTAATTTATAAATATAGGTATTGTATTTCTTGCTAATATCCAATGACTATATTTTTCCGACTTTTTTGGAAAAATTTTCCTGTAAATAAATAAAATTTTCTAGTATCCCTTGGTATATTATATTACTGTTACCAATACTTACTACATGTCAGAGGAATATTATTTTTCGATTTATAACAACGTATCGTTATTTTCGATAGTTTTCCTTAACGATCTTTATAAAATACCAAATAGGTACAATAAATTTGTAATCCAAAAAGGTATGGATATACATATGCATAAAAATAACGAATCAAATTTCAAAATTCTATAAACATTTTTGAAAAGTGGTAAAAATATTTAAAATTTTTATCACATCAATATAGTTCTATAGTACCTACCTAAATATCTGGTATAAATTCGAACTTTCTGTTATTATAATTTTTCATTTTATAACAATTATCGGTAAATAGTTTTTCTATGCTTAAAAAAACTATACTAGGAAAACCGAAAAATGATTCGAAGAACAAATTATCTACCAGATAGCGTTTTACCCCAAAACTCCTACTCAACTCCTTCTCCCCGAAAAAGTATATACCTACCTACCTACATAAAAAAATACAACATTGTAAAATCAATTGTTTGATACGCTGAGAATCTAAAACCTAAGAAAATTATTTATACTTTATTTCATATCCAATTAAATCCGTAGAACACTGTTTTGTAATAAAAAAAATATTTGTTTCTAAAAAAACTATAAAGATGGCCGGAAACGGAAAGTAAACAACATAATATTAATATATACCTACCTAGTTCGTTTACACTAGTATAGTGTATTATATAATATTTTTTTTTATCCCGATCAGTTTGGGTGGCATTTAAGATTTGTGTAAAACTATTGTTTTACTGACATAGAATATTTCATAAAATCGTTTAATATAATAAAATTTATATTGCGATGCCAACTATAACTGACATTATAAACCGTTTTAAAACTATCATTAAAAAAAGAAAAATTAAAAAGCGACAAAAATTATCTACTACAATAATAATTGACGATTAATAATAATAATAATAATAATTGGTTCGGATATATTTTATCATTTTGATTATCCGGAGGACATTACAGCTTGCAGGGCGACACGACAGTTTATCTTTATATTATACATCATTATATACTTATAATACCATATACTTGTTGATATCTCGAACTATTTAGGACACACGTGTTGAGTATTAAATTGGGGAAATAGTGAATTCCAATATAGTTGTGCGTTTTGTTTTTTTTTTTTTTTCTTACAATAAATCCGTCTCATTTCATATCGTCTGTTCGTTTGTCAGCTATCGCCGCGGGTTCGTAATACGTATATACGGTTTTTATTTTCAAACTATTTCGGTCGTTTCCCAAAACCGTTTTATATTTTTCCCCCATTTATTTTTCTATATTATACATTACATTTCCCATAGAGGCATAGAGGTACTTATTGTTGTATATATATATATATATATATGAAGGTACGATCCTAACGTCAACGGTCTAAAACCGAATATAATCCTATTGTGTCGCCCCACATACAAACAATATGGTCGTCGGGGAGTTAAAGGGGACACTAAACAGAAGAATTCTCGTGATGAATAAGAAGAAGAGAAACGCGATAAGTATAAATCAAAGGGGATAAAGTTATATACGTGACCTCCACGCCACCGGGTCCACGGCTGCGAAGTCTTAAACCGAACACGCACGTGGCCGGGTTTCGTGTTAATCTTGGCATAAACGATATAAACACGATACTACATCGTACAACACCGTACCCTTGTCTGGAAATTTCATTGTTTGTGCAATGGACGGGGAAGGTTTTTTTCCTCCGATGTTTGCGCGCAACACGTGGGTCATTGGTCATAGACTGCAGCCGGGTGTATCCAGATAAAACAAACAAGACGAAAAAAAATTTAGAAACAAAAAATGACTAGCTTATACTCTTATCGTACAGATACAAACCTAACGTAATTTATGTAAGTTTTCTTAAAAGTTATTTTTTTTTTATATTCGGATTTAAATTATACGAGTATTACCTATATCACACAACTATTACCGGTTAAATGAATGGACTTTTTTTTTTTTTTTGTATTTCAAGTATTTCCGCAATAATAACGCAACAAATAAGATTCAAATTATATAATTATATAATTTTAATATTTTTTTTTAAGAATCGGCTCTAATTCAACGGAATATACCTACAAATATAGATATTATATACCTTATAGTCTAGTGTATATATTATATCTAATTAATTATTACTTACATGTTACAGGGAACAGATTTTTTACGGTAAAATAACATATATTATCCTCGCTTTCGTGCCAAAAGTGACAAAATAATTTTTTATAGTTTTGATAATAGTCAGTTTTAATATTTAGAATCGTTTTAAATATCAAATGTAGACCAATATTTAAAATTCTTATATCATTGAGACTTATCATATACTTCACATTACTATATAAACATTTTGAGTATAAAGTTATTATCAATGTAAATAAATTGTGAATAACCAATTAAAAAAAATAATGAAAAGTGACTATACAATATATATAATATATACACAATATTTTCATTTGGTTATTTTTAAAAACGACAAATAAAAAAAATTATTATTAATTTGATTATTTATATATTAATTTAAATATTGTGTTTTAACTATAGACTGTTCATTGTCTTTGCTTTGAAAATTTACCTATTTTTATTATAATTTTTAACAAATAACATATTTGAATTAATAAATAAATCACTACTTTTTTTATATCACAACTATAATGTACAAAATAATATAGTACTTTTACTTTAATCATAACTAATTTTAGAAAATAAACAAAAAAAAAAAAATGTTTAAATAATAATTTAATTTATTATTAAAATACAAATTAATTCTTAGTTATTAATAATTACAAAAATAAATAGAAATTTTTTTTTTCTTAAAACATACGTAATTTTTTAAAAAAAAATTAGGTCTATTATTATATATTATAATATAGTAGGCAATTGATAAGAAGTGAACATTACTTTATAGGATATAAAATCGATGACTGATAAGATAATTGATAGGAAATACTTAAAACATATAATTATGATTTATATTTGTTTATTTCGAAAAAAATATATATATTCAATTAATTTCCTAACGGTATAGGCAGATTAAATATCGTGTACTATAGATAATCTATATAGGTTGGTAAGTAAATATATATATACACTTGTATGGCTATAGATATAGGTAATAATATATTCTGATATTCAAACAAACAAATTATGATAAAACAATACACTGATGATTGGCAAACATAACACTTTCTTATATACCGTTCTTTTTTCGTTTTAAAAAAACCTAGTTAAATTCGTACCATCTTTTCAGCGATGGCCCCACCCCCTCATCAATATTTACTCATTTTAGCTAGATCTTGGCACACTAATAATAATATACTATTATAATATAGTATTCGGGTTATTTATTTTGGTTATCATTTTTTGTAGTTTACTTGTAGCTTTCAAATTTTCTCACCTCTACGAATTCAGCGATAATAACAATTTCTTTTTGAGAACATTTTTCTGATTAAATCTATATTAATATTATTATCAATTTACGGTTGGACGTATTAGAATTAAAACAATTTAAAATGGCATCTATAATAATAACTATAGTTATATTTTCAGTTAGTAATATTTTTATGCCGCTCATGTTATAGGATGATAAATTTTATTTTTATTTTTAACGTTACATCTAACACCTACTTGTATTTAAATTAAAATATTTAATAAGTTAAGTATTTTTTTTTTTTTTTTTAAATTAACTATGATGAACGAAAAATAAAATGAACTTTTATTTAATTTATACTCTTATCTATAGCATATATTAACTTAATTTAATGATTTGAAAACGGTAAGTCGTAAATTAAACATTCTCTAAGAAGTTAAATACGTTAAAATGTATATTAGTACATTCTTCTGGTTGTAAAACGTAAAACAGTTTTCCCAATTTTTCCCATTTTTCCAAAAGTAATAAATATTATTTCCATTACAAATACGCTTTACCTCATTGAATATTAAATTCCATTAAAATAAAAATTACACGAAAACACAAAATCCACCAATTATATTTGATATTAATAAACTCTTATAGGTACCTAATAGAAATTTTTTATTTGTCATATTTTAATTATTTCATTTGGCTGGTTTTTTTTTTTTTTTAATTTAGCACTAAAATATATCAGTCATATAGCAAAATTTGGTATTATGTTTCCAATGTTGCAATGGATCATTAGGCGTATTTTCGCAATCAATCAAATGTAATTTGGTTACTGAATTCTATAAACAATCAGTTTTAGTCATGATGACTTATAACCGATCAAATGGAACGGTTATTATATGTTTGGTTGTATAGGTAAGACAAAATAACATAACCTGGTTAATCACGAAAACACGCCTATTGATTGATTAATGGATTCGATAACTTATTATAAAAATTAACTAGGACTAGATTATTCAACCTATACATAATTTATGTTCTTTGAAATTTTAAGCTTTTTATAAGTATAGATAGGTATACAAACAACGGGATATAAATTAATATGTGGAAATTTTTCCTAGAGGGTAGAAATCTCTTTATCCTTTAACATAGTAATATAATGTACACTATATCCAGGTGTGCTACAGAGGGGAAACTATTTTACAGTGTTTCAATAAACACAAAAGGGGACACCACGTCCCCCCTCCGTGCAGCGCGGTGGCACAGCTGCAGCACCGCTGGTTATATTATATTATTATAGAAAATCAGCTGGTCCGCAAAATATTGTGTTGTGTGTGTGTGAAAAACGCGTGGCGTCATCGTACGCCCAAAGTAATGTGTCTCGGTGTCTGTGATTTTATTTTATTTTATTTTTTTTTTCAAAAGAAAGAAAGATGAAATGTGTAGGAAAAAACGATATGAACATATATCGTTTTCATGGTATTATATAATTTTAATAGTGTACGCATGTGTGACTGCAGTGCTGTGCAGTATAGGTATGTACATATTATATATAGTATATACGCACATGTGTATGTCAGTGCTCGTCACATGTGAGTATATATTTTAATCGGTTTACTAATCAAAAAAATATAATACGTTTATTATATTAACCAAAAATCATTGAATATATCAATAGTGTATACGGAAAAAAAGACTATTTTCATTGTTAATTAATTTCGTAAGTCAGTATGGGTAAATGTAAAAATAACCTGTACGTTTAATTGGCATAGAACAGAGGAGTTGTAATCAGGGCCATCCCGAGGGGGAGTACGGGGGGTGTATTACCCCCCCCCCACCCACCTCGGAAAGCAATCGGCAAAATTAAGTTGAATTGGAAAATTTAAGTCGGTCAGTCGGTAGATAGTAGAAAAAGTCGATTACCTACTTTTTTTTGTTTTTTGTTTATTCTATGAAGTATTTTGGAATTTTAAGTCGGGAAATTATAAATTATGAGGATTGTAGTGGGCAAAATGGGAAAAAAGTTGATTACATTTTATATAATTTTTTTACATTTTCACCCCCCCCCCCAAAAAAAAAAAATCTTTCTTCGGAGTGGCCCTGGTTGTAATACGACTTAAGAGACCTTATTTTTAAGTTTCCCCTCATATGTCTTCTATAATTCTGATTTTTTTTTTTTTTTTAATCTATCTTTTATCGATTTTAAACTAAATCCCAAATTTTCTTAAACCATTTATAATGAAAAGGCTAAGTATCGCATAAAAAAAAAAAAAATTGTACATTTTTAATGAATATATTTCTGTAGATGCATATTGCATATACCACGTAATATTATATAAATAAATAAATAATACTTTGTGATAATAATACGCATCCTCATAGTATTTATTTTTAACGTATTTTTCAAGGCATTCCAATTTAGTAAATTAATTTCTAAATCATTTCAAATATAGATAGTGTGTGACTAAAACTAGTTTTTAATCATTCAATTCGATTTTCCATATACATAAAATAAAATTCTCGAAGACTAAGTATAATAGGTTTTCTGCTAAAATATGCAGTATTGTATTATATTGTATGTAATTATAAAAAAAAAAACAAATTAAATCAATTCAAAACACAAACAATTAACGTTCTTATTGAAAATCCAAACTATAGATACATATTATATTGACATTTACCTAAGTATACACACTAGTTTTCCTCACCAATTAAATAGATATTTGTATAAATTTATGGATTTAATTCTGCGTCTATAAAAATATTTAAACTATTAATAATAATTAACCGACATTTAACTTGAATATTTTTTTACTACACTGGTCAAGTTAATTTTGATACGCGTTATGTATTATACATAATATGGATATTATTTTACGTTATTTATAACAAACAACATAAGCAGTCTAAAGGATCTATGAGCTTATCAGTAAACTGTTTTGTTCAATTAATAAATTACAATATTATTAAATTTAAAATAAATATATCATTAAATGTAAATCGGTTAGACCGCAATGGATTATTAATAACATTAATAAGATAAGTTAAATCTAATGTAATGATTTGTTAAAGTTCATTTTTACAAGTTTTCCAAATATACTACCTATATTATTATACAATTATAAGTATATCAAATCTGAAAAGTATAAGTATATATATATTTAATTTTTTGTTTTTTTAATAATTACACTGATATACAATATTATAACTTCGTATTTTATAATCTATAAAACTTAAATGCTTTTTTTTTAAATTTACTAAATATATTTTTAATTAAACACATGCGTTTATGATAAACTAACAAATTTACCTATTTGATTAATATAATTGTATATATAATATAAACCCTATACCTCTATCAAAATTATATATAGTATTCATTTTATACTTACATTTCGTCTGTATTTTTTTTATTTGTATGATTTAACAAATTTTATTTCAATTATAACAAAACAATAGTAAAATAATTATAATATCTACCTATATACACGGAAATTAAAATGGCAAATAATGACTGGATTTTCTTAATTATTACATTCTAAAACTATTTATAAGATTTACAGAGGTTGACGGGTGATGTTTTAGACGGGACTTCTGGAACAACTCGACTGGAAATTTCGTTTATATCTAGATACACACAATGTTACCGTTTCATCGCAACGGCTGGAAATTTAAAACGTATCTCACGTCGTACTGCGTGACTTCCGATTTTATATTTAAAATATAACAGTAAATAATTATAGAGTGATTTTCCAAATATTAACGTCGAGTGGAAGATACCGCGTTAATTGCATTTTTAAACTAAAAGTTATACTTCCCCGACCACGGCAAGGTTATAATATAAACAGAATATAATATAATAGATACCTATAGCTATGTGTATTCGTCTACAAAGAATAAAAAATAAAAAAATAATATATATATATATAAGTAATTAATTGCAATATTTGCCTAAAATATTTTTAATAAATTACCATAAATGTCATTATTAGTTCATTTTTTTTTTTTATTCGTGTTTTTTTTTATAAAAAAAACCAAATAATTAATATTGTATCTTATGCGTAAAACTGTTTGATTTCTTATTTATAAGCTTGCAATCATACCTACATAATATACAAATTAATAACGATAAAATGTCAATTAATAAATACGTCAATTCTTCCTAAAATTATATTCGAAATATAGATATAAAAATATTTACATATATGTCACAATATATATATATATATATGTATATATATATATCTTTTAAATCGCGTTTGAAATAATTTTCATGTATAGATACATGCAACTGATTTAAGGTTTACATATATGAGTAGTGACAAATCTAAATAATTTCAAACAAAAATGTGAATATACAAGTTGTATATCAAACTAATATTTTTAATAATAACGATTTTTAAAATGATTACTTTAAACACTTCGTTCCTGATTAAGTACCTATATAAAATTTTTAAACTTAAAATAAAGAAGTCTACTATCTACGTAATATATATAGATATACGTACTTGAATTTTCATATTTATTCTCTATATGTTTATATATATATTTTTTTTTTAATGATACATGAATCGATTCAAAGATATAAAATATTCATGTTTAAAGGAATAATAATTACTTTATTTTATATTATATTTTTATAAGAATAAAATTCATTTTCAAGTATTGAACATTTGAAAATATTTTCAATATTGTAAAAATAATTCTATATCAAAATGTGCACTTCACACATTAAATAACCTCCTTTTATATTAAACAATATACAACTATATAATTCAGTTAAAATATGCGTCTCTCGAAATTTGCCTTTCAGGAATTATTATTTGTTATTCAGCCTATTGTTATACATATAGGTAACTATATAATTATATAACTATATAACTATATAAGCATATCAAAATAAGTTATAAAATATAATTAATAAGCGTTAGCACAAATATATAATATATTGTATTATTATATATATATATATATACAATAAATGGAAAAATTGAAATACATACCTACATTAAAGGTTCTCATTTATGAATTTTATTAAAAATTGTGCTCACATTTAGCTGAAATCAAGTTTTTGAAGTAACAATATAAAAATGTTTAAAACATTAGTAAGGTATTAAAAATATTACTGTAATATAATATTCAAATTTCAGAATTAATTTTTTTTTCATACTACATCTGGAACACTCTGTATATAATATATTTAAATCGACCGAGAGCAATTTATGGTGATGATGGCATGGCGTTTTTTCTTATTCATGTTATTAAGAAGTACCGACCGGTATACCTGCTGATGGTTTGTTACGGTGTTAATTATTATTATTGTTTTTTTTTCTGACTCCACTTTTAATTAATACGTTTGGTAAAAAGAGGAAATTGAATTCAGTCATCCGTAAACTGTTTATTTCGAAAATGAAAATAAAAAACGCCCCACTTTAAAATTCTCTATATATCTACTATAAAACATATATAATACGTTCGATTTTTACCGACAAATTAATTAATATCGGCATCTCGAAAAAAATGCTTATCATTCGAATAATATCTACATAATTATATTGTATAACATCGCAGACTATGTCTAAACCGGGGGGGATGAAAAAAATCAGTGATCGAATACGCGCTACACTACCAATCATAATATAACATTGAATTTTATTGGAAAAAAAACGTGAAATAAATAAAAAAATAACCTAAATATAATATTAACAAAACAGGAAGTCTAGCAAGGAAGAGTGGCCAAGAATTTTATAAGGAGCTTACAAAACCAAGGATATTCTGTTTTTATGTATACATAGGTATTCAAATCGAAACATTTTAGTTAATAAATATTTATGATTTATTTAAATGTATTGTTTTATGAAATTGTATTGAGGAGTGAGAAATTATTATGTACCTATAACATATTTTGGTACCAAGGATTTATTTTTTGGCCTACCCCAAATGGTTGGGAGAGAAGGCGAAGTAGAAGAAGAATACCAAGGATTTCAGGGGTTGTAAGGGTTCATTTAGATTTTTAATAAATTGTATACTAACGAAAAAAATAATGATTGTTCTCGTACAAAAAATAAAAATAAAAAATTGGGGATGATTTGAAATTAGAATAAATGTACTCGAGAATTGAATGCATTTTAGGCATATTGTGTAGCTCGCTATACGCGTCATTTCATCTGTCTAATAGTAATATATATTATTCTATCGACGACCCTCATCGTGATGTAAACGAATTCTCGGGGTGATTGAAAATAGTATACATATCATGCTCCTCATGACAGATGTTGATTTCGTATATAATCCCTGTTTGGAAGGGTCGGAGGGAACTGGAAAACGGCGTGGGATGTGAGAGAACGAACGGTCGGATACTGGATATTAGATACGCATGTGTCCCTTTGGTATAGATCTGCAGCAGTACAATATAACCGTGGTAATGTTAAACTATTATTATTGTAAATTATCGAACGAGGTATGGAAAATTTCCATTTCAGACGTTTCGAAGTAGAAACAATACCTGTCGTGTACAGAATACATGCTGTGTACAGTGTGATGCGCGTGCGTGAACACAAATAAATTTAAAATTTAAAACGCTGTCAAAGTGATACGAGAACGCAATAATCTTAATAATAATCGAAATGGATGTACCTATTTATGATGAAAAAAAAATAAATATCTCAATTGTATGCGATGCAAAAAAAGAAGAAAAAAAAACCGACTTTCCGAACGTTAATCGAATAAAAACCTCATTAAAACAATGTATATATTTTGACAGACAAATTAAACCTTGTGCAGGCCATATAATATATTATAATAATGTGGTACGCGGGAGCGTCGACCCGGCAAAGACAAAAAAAAAAACATCGGTCGTGGTGTGTTAACACATATGTTGTCGGTAATTAAACGTCGTGCGTTTGTGTGCCGAACACTCTCATAATATTACACTGTACGATAATATATTTTATTATATATAGTCTCACACGAGTTGGATCGACAGCGAAAAGCGGACGTCCGCAATTGTTGTTAATCATCATATTGGCTGCCCTGCGCCGTAACGGTGTATTATACTATTATTTGTAAATATTATTACTAGACCCTTGGAAAGTTCGTGTAAAGTGCCGACGGGTCCGTAAGAATTTAATAATTTAACAATACCTACGCAACTTCATCGTAAACCAGTACCCATCGTTTCTGTAGACAAACCCGTTTCCTTCGACGAGAAAATAAGTCCTGCAAATCATTCAAATCAAGTTCACGATGCAGTTCAGTTTTGTTTTTCAATTATTTTCAATTTCAAATTTATCTTCGATTTTTAAGCCCCAGTAATTATACACATACGAACCTCGTCGTCTTCTGACTATTTATCGTAGATATTACAATCGCAGTTTTCCGCTACAGTTTATCCTTTAAATATTTATTAATATCAACCTTTCAGGTCTGAGTCATAGGTGTATCCCGTTCATTCATTTCGTTCGGTGACGAAAACTACTAGTTTTCCATACGAGGAGCGCAATTCTATATAACTATATAATATAATAACCTGCATTATGCGTCTCATAAGTTATAAACTTTAGGTATGAATATTACCATGAGCACAAATGAAAGCAATTTTGAAAATCAACTGCTTTTCTTATCAACATTTTTTTCAATGATTTCGTTCCTCCATTTTATTATTTATTCTTCCGAAATTCGACATCAGACCAATAATTATTCCTAAAAAATTTTTCTTATAGGTACATTTTGAAAACATCTAATATTCTAATCTCTTCCTATTTTCAAATTTCCACAATTTTTGCTACTATTTAACAAGAATCGTGATAGTCCAGACATACGTATTTGGTAAACTAATGTTTCTTGAGAAAAAGAGATTAATTTATTGGATTAATAATAAATTTTGCCTGATCTATTCTCTTAACTAGGCATCTTCTTTTAACATCCCAAAATTGTAATTAAAATATATTACCATTGACTTCACATAGTAGTTTAATAATGTATAATAATAGTAATCATTACTAAAGAGTAGCTAAAATACATGAAATGTTTGTATTTATTATATTTTCATGATCATTTTTCCAGTAGGATAATTATCAAACTGTATGAAACAAAATGATTAACTAAATTAAAGTTCGGAGTTAAATTACGTACTATATATATTTTTTTAATTGAACTTATTAGTCATATTTTGTTCATTCCAAGGTCTGGTAATAACATATAATGTAGGATCTATCACTGAAATGTATTATCAAATGTTAATAAAAGGTTTCATGTTTTACTTTACAATATTCAAAAATTAATAAAATGTTATTTTACCTTTACAGATCAAATGGACCTATTATGCTTCAATTATATTTCAACGTGTACCAACCAAAGTTCGTGCACATCTTACGTACGTAAGTACCTTGTACAGTATTTTTCTTTTCAAAATATTTATCATTTGACCATTTTTATTTATTTATTTATTTATTTTTGTGAATGCAAGCTGATCACTTTTTTAACTTTAGGTTACATGTATACATGTGAAACATAATAATAATATACATTAATAACGATTTGTTGTATAAACTAAAAACTCTTAACTCTAATTCCTCCACCATATACCTACCTACTATATCCATCAAAATATATATATTTATAATTTATATCAACTGTAAAAAATTTAATGAATATTAAATAAAAATAAAAAAAATTTTAATTTATATAAGTAAAATTTTTATATTTTAGTATAAATTATTTTGGTTTTTTAGAGGATACCTAATGGATCAAATATTTTTTGACCAGATGTCCAATGCTAGATATTAAAAAACCTGAAAAATTACATAAAATGCTAAAAATTGTAAAACTGCATACTAAAGATTTAAAATTTAATGAATTGCAATAAACATAGTTACCATGTTTTTAAAATAGAAAAACAAATTACTTCAAAATAAAGAAATATTTAAAAAATAAAAATAAAACATTAAATTATAAATATTGATACATAATTAAAATATTGGTAGGTACATGGTTAGAATTTAGTATAGGTACTAATAAAACTATGTGTACATGAAGAATTTAATTAAATGTCTATAAATCCATTAATTTACTATAACAATATTCTTTTTTTTTTTTTTAATGAACTTAATCGTTTTGCGGGAAATCGAATTAAGTGAAAGTTAAAAAAGACTAGGGTGGCCGAATAATTGGTTGAAAAGAGGCGAAGAAGACGAGAACATTATCGTATAGGATTGAGAAATATTTTTGAAGAATATACAATATATAAAATAAGGGGCGTTTAAGAACAATTCATAGGACACTGCAGGTTACTACAACAGATCGTGAAAAAGTTTCAAAATCAAGAATTGTTTGATAATGGAATCGCGAAAAAAATATGAAAACCAATTGTATTTACGTGCGCACGGATACCGCAGTTATTATTAATTATTGTCGCATCGCATGTCATTATGGAAATGAAGGGAAAAAACAATTTCTCTTTTCTGTTAAAAATTTTAGATTTTATTTCTAAAACGAGTCGTTGTTATCTACTTCTTGAAACTTTGGGAACCTCTGGTCCGCATATAATATAATATGGAATTAAAATTTAGCACCGGGGGAAGCTCATCCGGAATGGACCGAAACGACGAGCGCGTGTAAAACACGCCGCGCGTATAATATATCTCCGGTCCTTCGGGGACGTGTACCTAACCTATAATACTTTGACGTATGTGTGCGCGTTTCTCGTGTATATTTTGTCTACGTATGTATGTGCGTAATGTCATTCCATTATTATTAATACGGAAAGATACATTAATTACCACTACCTCGGTGTCCCAGGTCGAGTAATACTGGTATAATATATATGCGTATATATAACATCACCGTCCAAAACTGTCGGGTTCTCCTGAGTCCTGAGTCCTGTGTCATAAATACGAGGTACATATTATATATATATATATATATATATAGGACATAGGTACAGGACATAATTATAAGTATTAATATTCCGGTCCTATATACCTATAGGTAGACACTCGGTATAATATTAATGTGTTGATATTGCACGCAGTTTCCAATTTACACCGGGTTTCCGTTTTTTTGCTCGACTCGTCCGCAAATTATTCGTCTCGGGGGGGTCCCTTTTCCATGAAGTATACCTGTATACATATACATATATATATATATATATAGCTATAATTTACAGAACTCGTTCTGTAAAATCGAGAATCGTCTATAAAGTGTATATTGCGTATAGGACGCAAATAATTTTTCGGAAACTAATATCACTGGAAATTAAATGGGAAAATATTTTTTGGAATACAAATTAGTTTTCTGACAATTACATCACACCGAAAATATACCTAATTAAAATGCGCTAAACGCAAACGATATATAAATAGTTAGACAACGTTTATGGGGCACTTAAAATTATTGTGGAATTCTACAAGTCTATCCCTATATCTATGTACAACGCTAAAATCCAGGAAAGACAAATGCTAAAAACTAAAAACGCTGAAAATAATAAACAGATATAATATAGGTAGGTACTCATAGACCTATGCTTAATTACTGTAAATTATCTATTAAATATTATCTAATATTACTTCTGGTGTACATTTATTAGCCAAAAGGTGTTTTTTTTTTTTTTTTTTTTTTTAATCATCGCGCCCAATTTGGTGACTAAGAAAAACCTAATGTTTGATTTGATACGTCCACCGAAAAATCATCTCTTGAAATGGTTTTTTACACCTTCGTTGGGTTTTCTTATTATTGTTGTTTGAAATTTTAAAAATAATAACGAGTTTATTTACGCACGATAATACAATTTCTTATAATCGTGATTGGACCTAAAATGGACACGTCACAATCGAAATTCTGCTGCTTTTTATTATATATTTTTATATGTTATTTTTATCAAGTAATATACCGATTTTATTATAAATTAATTTAAAGACACTAAAATTATAGCCGTGTTGGTGTTGTAAACAGGCATGCCACTCATTAATACAACGACACTAGATAATAATATATTCATATTTTACATTTTCTTCTGATCAGTTTTTTTTCCCATTATTTTATAAAAATTATTAATATTATAATACTTGGATACCATATTTTCATATTCCGAAAAATTTGCGTTAGTGTTCCATAAAATTATTATTCTAATTCATTATTTTTAATACTACTATATTCTCCTTCCTTATTATTTTTTAAGATTTCAAAATTCTAATATTATTTTATTTTTAGGGAGATCGTGTTTTATGTTTCTCTGTTTCATATACAGAATAATTATTTTTAAAAAAATTGGCATTCGAGAATATTCTATTATTTATTTTAAATATACCTATTCTGTTCTTTAATTGGCTAAACTTTTATATTATTTTCAAGAAAGTATTTTTAAGGTTATTAACTTTTAATTTTCAAAAAAAAAGGTACTTTACAAAAAATTTGCGTTCAAAAGTTGTATTGTATCTTTATTCAAATGTATATTATACTCGTATATACCTAGTATATTATCTGTATTTTAATATAAAATAAAATATTTAAATACATTTATTCTAATAAATTTTTTACAAGTCTACCAACATAATATATTTACTCCATTTAAACCATTTTTCAAAAAATAATTGTAATATTCACAGCATTTTTCACAAGCAAAGAACTTCACAACATAATTATTAAAAATATTATTTATTCAATTAGAAATTTAAAATCATAAATTTAACAATTATATTCTAATCATGCAAAGTATTACCTATTTTAGAGGAACGTGCTTGTGGTTCGTGGTAGGTTTGACTCCCATTGAGCTCATGGAAGTTAGAACGACGAATTTTTCAAAACCATCTGGAAAATGCAGTCATTTCATTGGATGGCGTGTTAGAACATCTAATAATGGTAAGAACTCTAAACGAAATCATTTTTGAAAACCATAATATTATGTAATTATTATTACATATCTATGTTTAAAACATCATCCGATTTTTGAGTATTTGGTAATTTTCATCTCGAAGGAATAAAACAGAATAATATTAATCGATTTACAAAAATTATATTTAATATATACTATTACACATTACACAATAATATACTTTATGTACATTTTTTAACATTCCCCAAATCAGGATGAAAATTTACAATTTAAAATTTTCTATCGGTGCCTACCGAAAGTTTCAAAATTAAAATGTATTTTTATCAAAATTCATTGATTTACATAATAGTTTGAAAATCGTGTATAATGTTGATTCAAATATATTAATTTTTTTGGAAGAAAAATCACTGCTAATGTATTTTATCAATTTGCTCAACACACCTTACACTAATTAATACAAGTAAAAGTTTAAAAACCTAACCTAATCAGACGAGAAACGGAGAAAAATGACTATCGTATATATATGGCCTCCGTTACTCGAATTGTATTGTGGAAAAAAAAATCGTCGGGATAACGTTTTTTTTTCAGAATTATTTTTGTTAAACATTTTCATTTAATTTTTACGAAAAATTACTATATCTTCTATCGTTGGACACGGAGGGTAACACGAATTCAACGTTCAGAAATCAAAACTGCAATTATAAGGAAGATCCAATGGGCCTCCCAAATTGTCTTGAAAAGAAGAGACATTTTAACAATACATTAAACATGAAAAATTTTAATTACGTAGTAAACTAAAAAAAAATGTAATCCCTTGAAAATTGTTTTTGAAAAGTAGAATTATATAATAATTAATAATAAACCATTGAAAGCTAGTAATATAGGTACTCTATTTGTAACGAAAAAAAAATAGTTTTACTCATTCATATTTTATCCCTATAGGTACAATAGCATTATATTATAATTAATAGATAAATCTCTTATCACTTACCACGAAATTCTATAGTCATACTATTATAATACTAATAACGATAATACTACCTTCTGTATGTTTACTAACTTTAGTTATTATGTAGGTAGGTACCCTAATCATATTGATTTTTCTAATTTTTTTATTCCAAAATATTATTATGAGTTAAGTGTATTATACGTCGTATAAAATATAAAAATAATAGTTGAAAGAGAAGACGAAGGAGAAGAAGAAGATTAAATATTATTATTATTATTATTATTTTAAAAAATACCTATGTATACTCAAATGAAATTTGAACATTTAAATATTTATATAGATTATACAAAATATTAAACAATTATGAGATAAGTAAAGGCAGCCCTATGTCACTGCCTATGTTTCTGTTTAAAGTGAATGGGTGACCTTGAATATTGAAAATAACAGCTGTTGACAAATTTTAAATACAGATATTATATTGTAATCGTTGTAATCAGTAATTTAAAGATGCTTGCATTAATCAATGCATATAAATATATATAATATATAGCGAATTCACGTTATACTAACTTCAGGGCGGGTCCTCGGTTTTACTTTCGATAATAAACTGCATAGCCGGTCCTCGGCTTTTTGTAAACAAACTGTTATCACCTTGAGTGACATTTCTATAATGTTCTATGGTAAAGGTACCTAATACCTATAGATAAATTATATACATTTTAAATGGTTAAGTGAAAAATTAACTATCATTTACATCTACCTTGTAGTGACTAATAATTTAAGGTTAAATGATATGATTACCTAAGTAACTTAGATAAGTCAACTGTTATAAGTTCTTGCAAAAAAAAAAATATATATATATAAAGTTAAGTAAAGCTACTTCAAGTTACTTTTTAATAAACCGAACATTTTGGAAATATTACTTAATTTATACGATACATTAAGATTGTTGTATATTAAGTAGGTATTGAGAATTTATATAGGTACTACTTTTTAGTTTCTACTACATTATTATCATTTTAGTATTATCTATGTTTATTATTTACAATATAATTGTTTTTCCTATGATCGAACAACAAATTGTATTATGTGGTGATTGGTTCCCTTATTAGTAATTTTTGTGAATAACAATATTAACTTTTACATTTTATATTCAAAAGCTTGTTACACATAGTATATAAATTAAATTTTACTCTCAAAATCACGATCGGCAATCGTAATGAGACACATTGCCCCTTAATCTGGTAATTATGTATCGACTATCGAGTTAAGTTAAAAGATTGGTAAATCATGGAAAAAAGTCACTCGTTAGGCTTGTGATTTTTCAAAACTTTTTAGTAACTTTGTTGCTCATTACTTCTCAATTTCGGTTCCTAAGTAACTTAGGTGGACATAGTATAGTATGTAAAATATAGTACAGTTTATTGTTTTTTTTGGCTTTTTGTTTAATTCATTATATTTTTAATGTGAATAGGATATTTTGAATAGATATCTTAAAATATTTTTAAGTGTTATTGAAAAAAAAATATATTTTTTATTTTTTTTTGATATAACTGCATGTCTTTTATTTACTTCTCGAAAAAATGATTAAAATTAAATTTAGAATTAATTTTTTCGTATTTTTTTATACACATTTAATTTTTACAAGGTAGGGTATTACCTGCGTTAACTGTTCTTATACTGTGAATATAATATTTCAGCGACATATAGAACCAACTATGATTATGTCATGAAATATTGATAGTTGACGTACATGTATTATATGTATATTTACATTATACTCGGGTTTTTTAATCAAAATCTCACACGTGGTATTTTCGACATTCGGTCACACGCGTAATAAGAAAAAATGAAATGATATACGAGATTATAGGTACCAGAATGGGATTTGCGACGATTCGTGTATTTTACGAATATTCGATAACACCTATACTCAAATACCATTGAGGTGTCAAATGACGTATAGATAAAATACATCTATTAAAATTATGCTTTCGTAAAAATAAAAAACACAGGCATCTTATATTCTAATATATTAAATAATATTTTAATGCCATGATAAAATTGAATAGGATTTTCCATATCTCTAATGTACCATTTCGGCACTCGTGCCTACTTCAATTTAAAATGACATAATATTATTATAATAAAAATTTAAAAAAAAAATCAAATAAATGCATTACACTTAATTTTTATTGGTAAACTTTAAAACCTTAGATTATACTGAGAATTTCTAAAGTAAAATCTAAACTCCGATTGTTAGTACCTAATTTATATGAATAAGAAATAATTTGGTAAAAATTCACATAGGACAAATTTAAGAATATGCTTTTATGAATATGAAATTAATTTTCTAACCAAGATTTTTCTTAGTTTATTCTTAGAGTAAATCACCGTGATAGGCAGTAATAAGTTACATAACTGAGTTGCATTATAATATTATTATATAAATTGTAACGATTAATCAGTTGCATAATTTTAAAATGTAACTCGTTTAGTAGTTTTGTATATAATTTTATAGCAATGTACTATTAATACTTTATTGTATATATTGTATTATTTTACTTATTTATAACTATTATAATACATTTTGATAATAAACTCTCACACAAACATATTCAGTAAGATTCATTAAACAAAAATAAAATAAAAAGTAAAACAAAGAACCTTAATAATGTATAAATGATCTATTTTAACTATAACATGTAACTAGTTATAAAATATTATGTTCAAAATAACTTATATATCTAGAAACAAAATAGGGTTCAGAATAACTTGTAATCAGATACAATTAATTGAGTAAATTACCCATCCTTTCTGTCTGCGAACAAATCAGTTTATAATAATAACTAATGAGTAACAAATATAATTTAGAAACAAAATTTACATTTAATTATAATTAGTACCATTTAATGTGTAAGTACCTACGAATAGCCATGAGTTTCTTTAATGTTATTCAAATATGTTTATTTCGTCGTATTAGAAAAATGTGATTATTATCGATGTTTATTATCACATAAAAATATTTCAATAATAATAGTATAACTATAAGAACATTAAAAGATATATCAAAAATAACGGTAAAAATAGTATTTAAAATATTAAAATAAGAACAATGTCAATATTAATAATCTGGAAATTGTTAATTTAATGTTATTATTATGGAATAAAACTGTTTGTGTTATCGTCTTATTAATATTTGTTATAAATATACAATTTTTATGGTAATTAAAATCAATTAAAACGTAATATTGCGTATTTTTTAACAATTAAAATTGTTCTTGATTATCAAACACATCGAATAATTATGGGGCCAAACAAAATTATACGACTCTTGACTGTATTATAATATTGAGTTGGACTAAAATAATTGTCTGAAATATACCTATAATGCTAGTGCTAAAATAAAATTAACCCGTTGAATTATATTTTGTTCATTTTAATTAGGTATATACTATTACAAAACAAAAATCATTTTTAAAAATACATAAGTAGGTACCTACCTCCTAATTTTGAAATATTTTTCTAAATTGACTTTTTTTTGGCTCTCGATATATATTATATATACCTACGCATAATACTTAACGATTATTTTAAGGTACTATTCATTATATCATATTTTAATATTATCATTTTTTACGACGAAAACTGTTCAAAGGTCTTCCGCACAATCGGACGGTATATTATTACCATCAAACGATAAAGCATCCTATATATAATATTTATAATTATATTTTAAGTATATGACCTATGCACCACAAATGTGTTGGAATTATTCCATCGATAATATTATTTCAAAGTATATAATATATATAGCGAAAAGAAAAAACATTGTATAATACGAACGTAAGTAGGTAGTGTTTAAAAGTATTATTAGTATTAGAGTTAAAATTTTCGCCAAATACTTATTATTATATTATACTATACTTATTACATATTTAAAATTTATTTCATAAATTTACATTATTATAGGATATGTTAAAGAAATATTATAGAATTAAAAATATTCTGGTAACCTTGGCAAGTAGAAAAGTTTTGTAGATTGTTTGATCCACTAGTGGTAGATATACTAGTAGATACATATATTTTACGACTATGACTTAGAAACCTAATCTAACATTATAAATTGAAATGATAACAAATTAATTTATGTCTTTCAAAAAGTACGTTTATTATTAAGTTATTTTATACTAAAAATATCTACTATCAAAATTTAAGATGTAAAGTTTATCTATGTGTATATAGCAGCCGTTTTTCGATAGTTTAGTTTTTCGTTTTAAATTTTGTAAAAAGTATGAAAATATCAAAAAACGGCCCGTATATAAGTATCTATAAATAAACGTCTCCTCTACAATTTTAAATATAAGCATTATTAATTTAAAATTACTCAGTACCCAGTTCGGGTTTTTAGAAATAAATAAATGAATTTTTATACGGATAATTTTTTACTGTTAAATAAATATGAGTAATTGTGAGAACGACAAAGACAAAGAAATAGAGATCAGATATCATCAAGTTGGCATCGAGTTTAGTTTTTATGGTATTCCATATGTATAATAGTATTCTATAAGTATTCCAATTTATAAATATGTAGTAGGTATATTATATATTATAATAGTATATTTATAATATATAATTCATTTTTAAATTATAATTTAAAATAATAATTAATTGATAACCTAAAAACATATTCTGGCTTTCATAAATGGATATGTAAATAATTTAAGATTCGAGATTAAAATTGTATAAATATTTACTATTTGAGCAAAAGAAAATAGCTTAAAAAATATTTATTTTCAATTCAAGTCTTATACAATTAAGTTTTCAATATTTTCAGACTTGTAACTTTAAGCATCAATAAACGACCTTTAGGTTCTTAAATTGTCAAAATTCGACCCCAAAATATATGATAAGTATATTGGAATAACATTTAATTTAAAACAATGATAAAAATGATGAAAATTTGATCATTTTAGATGTGTAAAAACATTAGGTATTTCTCATTCAAACCCCTGTAAAATATATAGTTATACAATTTCCTAACTAATGTAAATGAGTGGCAACCTTGATAGTCAACCGAATGTAAAAACTGAACAAAGATTCTTGGATTATTATTATATCGCGTTTGATTCAAAGTTTCAAATATTGATTTTTCGTGTTTTGAAATCGACTAAAAAAATGTACCTATTGTAAAACCAATATCGCAGTATAATAGTACCTATATAATGCTATGTGCTTTAAAAAAAAATTATAAAATGTATAAAAATATGTATTTTAAATACAAAAACGTTCCAAAACAACGTCATTACTTTTACTCAAATATATTATTATAATTTATATTTTTGTATTTTTAACATTTTCGTTTATTTTCGCATGTTTCAGATGAGATTGACCACGTATCCGGAACTAAATATTATCGCATACCAGTACTTATCATTCTTCGCCTTGTGTGCACATTTTAAACAACTGGACGGAGAACTGATAAGGGCTGGTATGTCGAAGTTGCAACAAAGCAGATCGACTTGCTGCCGTTCCTGACAATGCACTTCCATGTTTTAATTATTTATTTTGAGAAAAAAACAACAAAAAATATTGTTCATTTTTTTCTGTTAGATTTGCTATGATTTCTACTACTATTTACTAACAATTTAAAAATGCTTAATATTTTTAAGTAATTTAATTATATATTATAAATTTGTGTCAATACCACTTTTTATTGCTATACGTAGTTACGGTATTTGTTTAAAAAATATGTTTAGGCAAAACCAAAAAAAAAAAAACACTTTAAAAAAGTTTTAGAGTTACAAAAACTATTGTACAATTTGTAAATTATAATATTTCAGAGACAATAGCGCATTGGAAATTTACAATGCCTAAATATTCAGCACGTTAGCAAAGGTACCTAAAACTTTTTTTTTGTATATTATATTCTTTAAATCGTTGACCGTCCTAATATTTTTATAGATAATTAATATTAAAAAAAAAAAAACAAATAAATGATTGTCTCTTATATATTGTTCTTTATAAATTTTATACTAGACATTTTAACTCTAAAATATGTTTTTAAGGCATTTTGGGTTTTTTTTTTTAGTAAACATATTTTTTACCATTATAAATTAATGGCGTGACATACTCATAATAATATATATATCAATATAGTTATTATAGTTCTTAATTTTTAACTAGAACAATATTGATTTTGGTCATTTGTTTCTCGGATACTCTCAGATATTTTACCTATAGATTTATGGTGAGTTAAGTATATAGGTACTTAATCTAAATTTTTCGCTTTTCAACCTTAATTTTAGTTAGTGTTAATAATTTTTTAAAAAAAAAACCCCAATCCTCAAAAAAAAAAACCTGGCTAGTTTTATTATATTTAACCCAAAAATAATGTACCTAAGGACGGGACGGTTTAAAAAAAAGAGACCAAAATAAAAACAAACCCTGTTGTTTTTTACATATTCGTTCAAACACATTTTTTTTAGGTAGGTATCTATGTTATAAAAATATAAGTAGATACCTCTGACCTAACTTATGTTATAAACTATACCAAGTTTAATAAACAACATCAAAGGGAATAAAATTCACAATTTTTTATTGAACTTTGTACCTTTCAAACTTTTTAGAAGTAGGTAACCTATATATAAAAAAAATTACAATGTATATTTCATTGAAAGTAATAAAATAATTACTGCTTATAAATTACGATTTGTATGCTTATAGGTATATAACATATTAAATACTTATTGAGTGACCACAATTGGAGTAAAATATATAATTTCAATAATATGAATAGCCCAATCAAATTAGACAGAAAATAGGCAACAGCTTTGAAAAATAAGTATCAAGCTGCATTTTGGCACAAACCTTTATTATAGGTCATTAAGAACATTTTCTAAAAAGTCCCCATCCACCTCTTGCGTCAAATCTTATTCGTGGTCAAATGTCACTAAAATGATTTTTGAGTGAATATCTCGCTTTATATTGGTCGTATGATAAAAAGTTTCAAATAAAATTAATAGAAAATATAGATATAAAAAAGGTAAATACATTTTTCGTGTACTAGTGACCAGTTTTGAGTAAAATGCTCATTTTTTGAAAAATTTGATTTTTTCACAAAACAAAAATAGCCTTTTCGTAAATATCTCGCTTCTTATTCGTAATAAAATGTTTTAGAAAAAAATTGTAGAGGAAGAAAGTTTCTTTAAAATTATGTAGTTTGTATATGCAAACAACTAGATATTTCAAACCGTTTTACAAAATTCGATATATTAGCCTATAAAAATAAACAATAATATGAGTGCAATATTGTCCCTGGCATAGTGTGGGAGGGGGATACATTTTTTTTTTAAAAAGGCTAGGTAATGAACGGGAAAATTATCAAGAGATATGCCCTAATAAAAAAAAATTCCACCTCACCCCTCTTTTATAAATTGGCTGTGGGTTAATCCCCCCACAAATCTGGTTTTTCCTAAAAATCTCAATAAATATTATAGTTACGACAAAAAGTTTTATTCATTGTTTAATTGTCTATAAAATTTGTAATTACATATTTTTTGTCTAGATGTAAAATTTAGGCTAGAAAAAAGCCTCAAAACACCCTCTTTGCAAAAAATTTAGTTTTTTTTTTCTATTATTTACCTATCCCTTATTGGAAATGTGTCAATAAACTCTTTTTAAAGTATTTTTGAGTAGCTGAGAAGTTGTACTCTATAGATATGTACCTACATTAAAACTTTACGAGAAGGCCATTTGTATTGTGTACAAACAAATGTTTTCGCAGTAAATGACTAAAAATGAGTCTATACAAAAAAGAGGGGCCTTTGAGTAGATATCTCGCTTTTTATTGAATGTGCGATAAAAAGTTTTAAATAAAAATTTTAGTTAAGAAAATTGTCTACAAAAAAAAAAAATGTATTACTTATGTACGAGTAACCGTAATCGCGGTTCACGACTCATAATATGGCCGTCTTTTAAGGATATTTTATTACACAATAAATAATACCTACCTATGATTCAAAGCGAATATTTTTTTGTATGGTTTTTTTTATAGAAATGTTATCTATGTCTAATTTCCATACATTTGACCATACGGGAAAGGAATTTCATTATTTTTGCCATTTTGGTGCTTTTAAAGACTTTTCAAATTTTGGTTTTTTCCTATGCACGTTTATAGCAGCACACTCAAATTTGACAAAAAATTAGCTATACTTCAAAAATATTCGGATCAAACTGAATATTTGCATACACCTTTATTATGTCATTATAAATAATATGTAAAAAGTCCCTATCGATTTCGTGTTCGCTTCAAAGGTAATTCAAGGTCAAAGGTTTAAAAAATAGCCTTTTCATAATTATCTCGCCTTTTATTGGTCGTATAATAAAATGTCTTTAATAGAAATGGTAGAGGAGATAATTATCTACAAAATAACGTAAAATACGTTTTTCGTGTATTAGTGACCGTTCTCGCGGTAAATGACTTTCAAAACGTCAATTTTTTTTTTGAAAAATATGGTTTTTTGGTTTTAAAAAATGGCCTTTGAGTGAATATTACGCATTTTGGCACACACCTTTATTAGACCGTTATGAACATTGTCAAAAAAGTCCCCATTAACAAACCTCTTGCGTAAATATTAGAAACCATAAACCACTAGTACAGCTACTTGTACATAAAAAAAAAAGTAAACATTACTTTTGTAAGAAATTTTCTTCTCTACAATTTTTGTTTGAGATTTTTATCGTACGACCAATATAAATCGAGATATTTACTCAAAGGTTTTTTTTTAGGGAAAATTACATATTTTTAAAAAAATTTTAATATATATATATATAATAATAATAATAATATAATTTTTTAAAAACGATATTTTTTAAATGATGTTAGTGTACTAACATTACATAACAACGTTAATATTTATATTATATATATACATAGTTCTATACCAAATATTTGGTGTTCATTTCAAGTTTCTGAAATTTTAATTTTCCAATTTATAAATAATTTTCAGGATTTTTTGGTACTTTTAAATATTATATATTATATGATATCACCCATATAGTCGGTAACCATGACTAGTTTATTTGTTAGTTTTTAATTTATAAACATTTTTGGTGATATTTCTCTTATAAAAGGTAGTTTTTCATTGAGCTATTGAAAACTACGTAGAAAATGAAAAAAATAATCTTTATAAAAGGTACCATACTAACTAAAATAAATTTCCTATTAAAAACCTCTATAGCAAAAAACTTTTAATTTAGTCCTACTTCCCAAAAAAGTATATATATATACATGAAAAAAATAAAAAAACACATAATTTTAAAACCAATACATTCCTCACTACGGTCAGAATCTAAAACTAAATATTATCCAACCTTATGTCTTATAGTAGGTACCTACGTCTAAAACGTTCACCAAACTGCAAATGAACTTTATATTTTGTACACATTCGAATAATATCCGAGTCCGTCCAATTTAAAAATTAAGGTCTCTCCTATAAAGAAGTCTGAATGAGTCTAAAAATTGTTCTGCAAAACCCGAAATATTTATTTTACATCCTTAATGTATACACTGATTTTCAACGATATAACTAAAATATTTAAAAAAGGACGATGATAATAGATATTATAGAAAGTTTTTTTTGGAAATCAGAAAACAAATAAATGTGATTGGCTTAATTATTTCTGATTATTATTATTATTATTATTAATAGATACTTATTAAGTATAGTATATTATAGTTATTACTTATATAAGTATAATAATTGAATGGGACAAATTTATTTTCGGTTTAACAAGCTGGGACTGTCCGTGTTAACGAGTGTGATAAAAAAAAAAATTCAATTTTTCGGAAAAATCGAAAAGATGGACATAAACCTGCAACATTTTTTTTTTTTTTTTTTTTTTTGTCCTAAATGCAGCTTCAGCTAAATGAACTTCAATCGGCACTTCAATGTCTGCGTTACTCACATCGTGAAATGTTTGAATTTTTCGTATGCGGCTTCTAAAAACTAATAATAATCGAAGAATTTAATATTATTATATTGAAATGCATTTGAATTGTATGGCGTATTATTATTTCTTTGATCTTCTTCTACACTTCAGTTATAAGAAAGCATGTTTCAGTAAACCGTCTATAACAGTCCACTGTTATAATATACTCCCGGGTGAACTACGCAACTTTTTTCGCTTGTATAGTAACAATTCTTGTCTCTGATGGAAGGCAGCCGTACCTACTCCTTAAAACCGTCAACAATTTCGTAATGATATTGTGCACACACACACACACACACATCGAACATTTTTAACAAAATAAATACACACATTATTGTGATGTTTACGATAATTTACATATACACAGTTCTTAATATTTTGTAAAATCCCGAAGAACGTTTGAAGAAAAATATATATTATATTTTCCATTAAAAATTGTTCGACAAAGACACATCTGAGCATAGGGATCGGCTAGTATTCTATGAAAAACGAAAAAAGACGCTTAGAATAATATAATAAACGATCGACACATAAAAATGTAATAAATATCGTTTCAAATGTTACACACGACATATGGTCGCGTTCCCAAACACCTTTCAATAATAATTAGTATCGGGTCTCTTTCAAAACGCCAAACGCGCCATATAATACCATATAGATACCAGTGATTGAATTTGCGTATATTTTGTATTTTAATGCATATTTTGATACTTTAGGGCATATTTCGATATTTTAGCGCATATTTTGAAATTTTATTGGCATATATTGGTGTTTTATACGGCGTATTAGGCAGTGGTGGATTTGGGGAGGGACGCAGGGGGACGGAGCTACTCTTCATTTTTTTCATGTTGAACAGCGTACCCCTTAATTTATTTATCAAGGAACGCAATGTTTGTTGTAATTTTTAATTAAAATTTTTA
>JAIPRL010000946.1:88809-104421 GCA_025469235.1 Pemphigus obesinymphae | reverse complement strand
TTATTATTTAATTATTACTATTATTACTGTGTTATCTCTTAATATCACTATTGTTAAATTTTAATCTATTTTACTTTTATAATTTTCATTTGAATTGCCGTTTGGCGTTAAATAAATAAAAAAAAAAAAATTAAAATAAATACATGACATTTTTACAGATTTCAAGTTTATATAGAACCATTATTTTCGGAATTATGCCAAAATTATAATTTAAAACTATATTTTTCCTTTTTTTCTGTAGTTTTCCATTCTGCGATTATCGAAAAAATACTTACTCATAGTACCTTCGTAGTACCCTGATCACATTTTTTACTAGAAAATGGGTGCACATGTAACAATTAGAAATCCAGAGCCGGCCTTAAGAGGGCCCCGCAAAATTTTAGAAAATGTACTGCAGAAATAATCAATGATCTTTTTTTTCTTATTTTCTCCTATTTCCCTTTAAATTTAATTTGCTCATTTTTCTGAACCTAACCTCACTCCATCCTAAAGCCCATTCTGTAGAAATCCCTAGTTACCAAATTAAAACTTTAACCGAACAGTTGGAAGCAATAGAGCTTAATATAATTGATGGTAAAGTTTTAATCGAATGTGCAATTAAATCATTAAATCAATAATTAAATAATAATTAAATCAAAATCTATAATGATATTAACCAATTGGATAAACATAAATATGTCTAGTGCCAAAGTGTTTGCCATAAAAATGAAAATTTACCCGGTCAGAGATGTCAAAAGTAATAGATTTTGATGGAAGTTTGTGTGAAATTAAAATGTTGAGATTACAAACAGATGATTGTAAAACACTCACTAAAATTATAGATATTAGTAATAAACTAAAAACTGTCATCCCAACTGCTAATTATTTATGTATAGACTAGAATTTATATCACTAGTTCTTAGTCTTCTGCGTCTAACGAAAGGGTATTTAGTGTTCTTAAGTATAAAAAAATAATTTACGAACAACCATAACTGATAAGCGTTTGAACAACTTACTTATACTGAACACTTCTAAAAAAATACTTAATAATATAAACATAAATGCAATGGTAAAAAATTGGGTAATATTAAAAGTACCCTGTATACCTACTTATATAAGTTTTGTTGGAAGTCTTATATATTTTTATAAATTATGCATAATAAGTATTTGATTATTATATGTATTTATGTTTTACTTAATTATGATTATTTCATTTTGAATGTTATTTAGTTTATAAATTTTTTATTTAATTAATTTTTTTAATAAATGGAATTATATAAATGTTTTTTATATAAGATGTTAAACTTGTTTTATAAATACATAATAAATCAATATGAAATAAATTATTTTTACTTCATTTTTTGAGTAATTATTGATGAACACCAATTTATAGATTTCAACACGACTTTAGAACTTTAGAATAGAACTATAAATAATCCTATACAATATATGGGTAACAAATTTAATAATTACAATGTATAGAACAGTTTAAAATGTTGTTTTAGTTCTATTTTTCGAAAATAATTGTTAACATTAATCAAATTTTAATTTTCTGCTCGAGCTATTTTAGTGCACATTAACTATTGTACAGTAAAAAAAGGAAATTTTTATATTTAACATAGTTTGTTTTAAGAAATTAAGTTAAAATCGAGTTAAAAATTGTTCGGTCGGCATTAATGAAATTTCAGTCGGCAAATACTTGATCTTCACCAACCCCCCCTCTCCAGGTTAATATTTCATAACGCCGGCCCTGCAGTACACTCTACTCTATACGTAGGTATTCTATTCGTGATAGGTTTATTATTGTAAAAAAAAAAATTTTTAATTCAAATAAGTAAGAGTATAATATGATATTCAACTGCAGTAAAATAACAGAATCATATACCTATATAATATATTGTTTATCAGTTTATGAATATAATAGTAGGTAGGTAGGTACCTACCCAATACATCTATGGACTGTGTGTGTATAGTATATAAGAATATTATACGATATCGATTAAAATATTGTGGCGGATATACATCCTCGTCCTTGTGTATCCTACAATAATGTCCTACCCTACAATATACCTGTTCTGAGTTTACAATCCTCTCACCAGGTTTCACCATTCCCAATGCCAGGGTTTACGCGGCTAGTGTGCAGTAGGTACAACACAAATATGCATTTCTAAAATAAAATGTGCAGTTCTAAAACGCTAATTGTGCAGTACCCACTGTTACCTACCTATTTTGTCATTTCAAAAATTATTAATTATTGACATCGAGTAATTAATTTAAATTTTCAGTCGGAGCCAAGAAAGACGGAAAAATCATGTAAATAATAATGATAGTTGATACATACATATTTAACAAGTTGATGGCAAAGAAAATAATATTATTTATAAGGTAAATTATTATAAAATATAAAAAGCGCAGTGTTATAATAATATAGATATACGAATAAGTATTATAATAAGCATTTTGCAACCATATATATGCATGTTTTATTAATTTATGCTTAAAAATTTTACATAGGTACATGATACACTCTTTATGAAAAGTAAATGCTTTGTAGTTAATTAGATCATTAATTAGGTATTATCTTTATACTTAAATGTTAAAATTACATATTTTATTTAAGTATTTCCAACATTAGTAGTTAATAAAATTGAACTTCAGTAGATGAAAATAACAATTATTTTTGTAGTCAGACTTGGTTAATTTTAAGCAATTACTATAATTCAAATATGATATATAGTTATTTGGATACTTATTTATATTCATTTTGATGAACTTAATAAACTTAAATAATATGCTTAATTTAACATTTTTAAACGTTTTTTTTTTTTCATTAATATTAGTTAGTTTAAATATAATTTGATTTTAAAATATTGAGTTTGGTTTGAGTTTTATAAGTTTAGACATGTAAAAATTTGGAAAGTATAAGAAAATATTTATATAAGTGAATATAATTTAATGGAATATTTTGAGGCAAAGCTATAGCTTATCTTGTAGTGCAAGATTTAATTAACTAGGTATATATTTATTTTGACACAAATTATGTTAAATTTTAGAAGAGTATATCAGCTATGGTTTAGAGGGGGGGGGGACTAATTATTTCTTGATAAAAGGCGTATATGAACATTGAACATGATTCAGGTAGATACTTGTGAATCCCTTAATAAATAACACGGAGAAAAAATAATTTTATATTACATTATTTGTATTATTTTTTTACATATAAGTACATACTTAATTAACTATTTTTTCAATATTTCGTATTTTTTACTACTTGATTCCTATGTGTATGTAATGTAATTGTTTACTACAGTTTTACTTTTTTTAGAATCTATTGGTTTTACAATGATGCTAATGATGGTTATTTATGTATTTATATTATTTTAATATATAATATAATATAGGTATTGTACATTTGTACCTATCATATATGCGACATTGTATAATTGTTATTTAATTGAAAACTATTAAATAAAAGAAAAAATAGATTTTGTGATATATTGTTTCAACTTAATAATTATAAAAATGACTAATTGGTAATTATATAATAATTACTAATATTAGATGATATAAAAGATTTAGTTCTGTGGAAGTTTTCTAAAGTTGTAAAGTTGTGTAATAGGAATCTTAGTTGTTTGGGGTTATTTTTTATGCTTGTACAGTTCTAAAGTTTTCTTAGCGCAAACCCTGATTCTCATTATGATGACCTGCAATGATTTCTCTATAACGTATCACGGAATCTATACCTATACGAGTATTCGGATGTTGATGCTCTATGAAACATTAAAAAATCACTTAAAATGAAACAAAAAAGCACTTAAAAATATTAAATAAGCCCCAAATATCCTAAAAAAACCCACTAATAATTATTTAACAGAGCTCATTATTTAACGCACTAATTTTGTATTATTCATTATATGTATATATAAATATATTATATTAGCAGATAATATTACATCCGACATTAGCATTTAATTAAACATAAATAAGATACCACCGATAAAATATATTCCCGTGGATAGTACCTAACAAAAATAAATATTAACCTTTGAAATACGTTGACATATACCTATACCTAATATATATAATGGACATATATATACCTAATACATTTTTATGATTTTTACTGAAATTGAATACCTTTGAAAATATTGCAAATCAAGGAAAATAACGAAATATAATAGTATAATACAACGGAATAAAATACAAAATTAATTAATAAATAATATAATATACTAAACGTGCTAAAATTATTATGTTTTTTATATTTTATATTTATTAGGTATAGCAATTATTAGGTACCTACTGGTTTTGACTAAACCCTGGAGCTGTCACTGTTACACAGACATAAATAGGCAGGGGCGAACGCAGGAATAAATTTCGGAGGGGGTTTTCTGAAAAATTGAAAATTATATATTTCTTTATAAGCGAATTATATAGAATCAAACAGTATATTATTTATTATATATTTTCTAGATAGATTTTAAATATATATAGGTACTTTATAATAAATAATTTTATAAAAACAGACATAATAGTTTTGAAAATTTTAAAATGTAAGTTAATTAGGTACTTTTACTACCTAGGTACCTATAAATTATAATAGGTATATATTATATATGTTTGAATATTATATTTAGGTAGAAAAATTCATGTAGATGCTTATATAGCTTATAATATATTAAGTTATGTAGGTACGTTCATATTATTTGTAATAAATTAAGTGACCCACTCGATTTAAATTGATATTATTTAGGTGTACGTAGGTACCTGTATTTTACATATTCATATAATTTGTTATATTAGGTACCTAGGTATATATTTATATATTTGTAATTTCTATAACTGACCCAGTGGCAGTTCTTGATAAACGCTGGGGGGGGGGGCAAAAAGTGTTTTTCATTTATATTTCATATATACACTTTACTTCAAGGTTTCTAAATATAAGTAATTATTATAGACATTTAAATCCTTGTCCAGTGCCGTTCCGAGGGGGTGTCTCACCCCCTCCCACCAACTTCGGAAAGCAGTTGGCAAAATTAAGTTCAGTCGGCAAATAGTAGAAAAAATGTATTGCCTTTTTTTGTTTTTGATTATTTTATGTTTTAAAGATAAGTATTATTTTATTTTTTTCACAATTTCACTTCCCCCTATCATCAAAAAAAAAAAACCTTTCTTCGGGACGGCTCTGTCCCTGTTGTTTTTTTACCATTGTTTTAGATTATGAGCGTATTATGTTTTACAATCATGTCTATTTTTTTCTTTTTCTCTGTTAACAAATTTTCTACAGAATTGGAGCTAGCAGTGCTCCGATCTTTAAAAGCTTACCTTGTTTCCGGTAGAAAATTTCATCTAAAGAAATAAAGAAGTCATTTTTCGATTTTCTCAACAGGTTTTTAATGTGTAAAGAAAAACTATCTAAAAATGATGAAAGAATGGTAAAAATACGATTTTATCAAATCGAAATTTTTTTATTTCTTAGGATATCGAAAACCAATACATACTATTTTTTAACAATTATTTGTTATTTACCTCAATGCCAGTGGTTTAAACAAAACATTGGAATCATAATTGTTTATTTTGAATAATTTATTATAGACTATAGTCATATATATATTAAAATAATGCAACCAATAGGTTTAAAAAAAAAAGGAGGGATCCACCTTCCCCCACTGCCACCCCGTAAAATCTCCACTGAACTGATCATATTAATTCTCAAGTAACACTAATTCTACTTTGTTTTTAATCTCGCGGGAAAATCGGGTTGTCAAGTTTATTATTTTTCTTGAATTTCAGAGGTTTCTATCAAAAACCCCCCGCCCCCCTGCGTTTAGAACATACCTATTAAAATAATATTATATAATAGCATTATTGATTATCAATTTTTATAATTAATACCTAATATATGATTACCTAATATATAATCAATGATTATTTTTAAATCGGACTTTTGTCATATTTCCATATTTTAAAAATAATATATAGGTAATACATCAGGGTATAAAAATATTATACTTGTGCATTTACAAGTACCTAATTGTTAAACACCTATTTCGTATATACCTATCTACATAGTACATATTATATGATATAAATCCAATATTCAATACCTACCTTATATTTGATTCAAATCTATTTTAGACATATTATAGGTAGATGAATATTACTTTGCGTTCAATGTTTACTAACCTACGTTTCATGCGAGCAGTGTACTCAACACAATACCTATGTTCGGACGTTTTAAACTGTTATATTAAACTGCCTGCGTGTTATATAGCTTATATAGGTAAAAATGGCCGATATTGACAATTTCGTAAATGTGTTTTCGTTTTTTCTTTTCATCAGTAATAATAAATGGTTTCAGGCATAAATAGTTTTATGGACCTTTTATTGAAAAGAACAATCGAACCGGTCGTGTTCTGGTGGTCTATACAAAACCATGGATGCGGATGAGGTTTTCCACACCGTCAACCAATCGTTTAAAAACGCATATACGTAAATAAAAAAAAAAAGATCGATTTCTTTTGTCATGAAATGTCCCTTTTATGTTGACGGAAGCGTTACGTTCTCGCGATCGAGAAACCTAACCCCGAAAACGACAGGGAATTTTCGTCGTCAAATTTCTACACTCTGTTGGTCATTATTATTGTTCAGATACCCGTGCAAGATACTAGCGCCTAATTTGATACCGTTCGTTCGTGATATAGTGTTTACGACGACGATATTACTATACAGTACTGCTGCTCTCGAATACTCCGATTTAATATATTTGCGTTCTAAATTAATTGCAATTACCTACACAAAATCCAAACAGTTTGCGGAAGCTTGTGTACCGGTTTAGAGTAAAAAAAGCTTTTGAGTGAGTACTGATATTTGTATGCTTAAATAATATTTGTTCCTCAAACAGCAATCACAGTAGGCCATTTTGTTTATTTGAAAAACCTACAAAATCATTGATCTGTATATAATAGGGCTCACCTTTTGTCATCCTTTTCGTTCTTCTCCGTTAGATATGACAACTGCTGCCCGACCAACATTTGAACCTGCTCGTGGTGGACAAGGACGTGGAGAAAATGATCTTAGTGCTCTATCCGTGCAATATTCTAGCAGAGATTTGCCATCTCACACAAAACTAAAATACAGGTAAATATTTGATTCACAATAGATGAGTGATATTTTAATATGCAGCTATCGTTGTTTTATACAGAGAACCAGGCCAGGGCACAACCGAAGAACTCCAGAAACAAGATTTCGCCAAAGTACTCGAAGAAAAAGAAAAGACAGTTACGACTAAAGCGATAGGAAGTGAACCCCCATTGTAAGTTTTGCATTATTATAATATTTAGTACTGGTGGGATATGTCTTCTCATCATAGTAAAAATATTAATCTCACGTATGAGTTTTAAATAAATTATGCATTTGCAATTATGTAGGTAGGCCATAAAAGAATTAATAGTTTAAATAATAAATAATAATAATGAGGAAATAGTAGGTAATTTTTAAATTTATTTTGTATTTATTTAATTTCTAAAATGAGTTAAGTAAATTCATGGTTTAAAAACATAAATGTTTCAAATATTAATATTTTTAATACAATCATTCTGACTTTCAAATAACTAATTTAACTATGATTAAAACTGAATATGTTTTAAAACATTAGAATAATCCTAGAATAATCATTTGTTATTTTCATCAGATTAAAACTAGTTTTTTACTGAATGTATAATAACAGATTTGTTCTATTTATTTGGTCTATCTATACACGGTTCATATTGGTCATATTATTCTAATCATAAGTTAAAGATTTCACTTATCGAATTTGTAAAATATTGTTTGGATATTCTGTACTTTTTTTATTAATGTAAACATCTATATTTATGTACATTCTGTTTATTTCATAAAATGTAAAAATTAAATTATTAAAATAGGTAACATTGCTACAATATAGTATTATAGTATAAAACAGTTTTTTGGCAGAATTGTTAAAGCAATTTAGATTTTTTTATATGTAGCCACTGCAGGTGTAATAATATAATTACAAATTATTGGGTAACATAAATAGATAAACCTTTATTAAAATAATAATTATTATTATGTTTCATAGATTAAGTACATAGTGTAATTCATTAATTCAATTTAAAAATAATGTGTGTACCTATAGTAATAGTAAAGTATTGTTGTAATATTTTTATCACACAATGTAGGGAGACTGACCAGTACCAAATATTCTAATTATTTTTAAATAATATGAGTTATGTAATTTAGAAAAAAAATACGACCTGAACATGTACCGATTGCGACATTAGATGTTGACGACCCGTTGGATTTAGATGCATCTGACGATGATGATAGTGAAGATGACGCAGAAGAATTAATGCAAGAATTACAAAAAATTAAAAAAGAAAGGATGGCTGAAGAAGCTCGTATGGTAACATCTCCCGACTCAGTATAATTTAATTATTAATTATTTTTAAATGAGAAAAATTTCCTTGAATACATTATTGATAGCTTATTTAGGTAATTAAACTTAAAATTAATATTAAAATATTAAACAGTTGAATTCAAATGCCAAAAAATTCTGTTATAATTAGTTATAAAACATTCTCTCAAATAATATAATAAAATTATTTATAAAAAATTATAATTTTATTTTTCACAAGTATATAATAGTATATTTTCCATAGATATACATATTTTAAAATTATTACGACTATGAAAATATTTGCTTAAATTGTCTAGCACTCGTTTAATATTCTACTTACATACATCATATTCTGTAGTTCATCATACTATTTATTTATTTTTCTATACTTACCTACTTAATTAAGTAAAATATGTCAAGATTGACAACTTTTATTCAAATACTGAACAAATCATTTTACTAATTACATTTATCTGGAATTATAAATATTAAATAACTAAATATAAGATATAATATCTATGGTATATACCAGGGGTGGGGATGGCAACACCACCAATTGGTGATACTTTAGTAGCATGCAAAAAAATAGAATCATTATTAAAATTGTATATTAAATAAAAAATAAATGCATAATTGACTACTTACTTACAAATGAATAACAAACTTTTATTCAATGGTTTTTTTTTTTACCTATTTAGATTATTCTTTGTAACTATGTAATTTTTATACATTTAAGCTGAATTAATAAATAACTGCATCAAAACAAAAATTAGGGGATATTTTGTGTCTTCAGATGATAAATGTAGCATTTTTAAGGAACTTTCTTTGTTAATTTAGTTCACCTTAATCATAGCTATCCAAAATCTTTATTATATTCTATTGTATTGATAAACATTACACTTGTGATTTTCACATAATGTGTCAATAGTGTAGTAATGCACACAAAAATAGGACCTGATGTCTAATATAAAAACATTATCACTAAAAAAAAAACAAGATTTCATTAAAAAAAAATTACATTTTTAATAATTATAATTATTAACATAAACTTTAAACATTATATTCATCATTAGTTTTTTTGGCATGTGGTAAATTTTGACACTTAATTCAAAAATAGGTTTGTCACCCCTGGCGTATACTTTATAAGTAGATAGGTATTTAGATTTTTTAGTTACCTTAAAATCAGTGTTTATTTTTTATTATCACAATAATATTTCAGTGTATATCTGTAGTATGTAAAGAAAGAGCCTTGTCGAGCCGGCAGAGACAGGTTTTCACCCAGATATGTTGCCAAAATATACATATTATAAATCACGCTATTTTTTTTTTTTTTTTTTATTATTATATTTAAATTATATAGTATATGATGCGAGTATAATGTTTCATTAATGTAATAAGATACAATTTTCAAAATTTCATTAGGTTTTGACCATATTTTCTTTGATTATTTGTATATCTGGCTACATTTGATGGGACATTTTTACAGAAAACAATTGAAATGTGTTGTAGATTATAAACAAAATATTGGTTAATTCTTTGGTACTCAACTATACTTTATATCTCCATACCATTTAAAAATCAGTACATTAAAAAATAAAATAATTATTAAATAAAATCATTAACAAATTAATATATTATGTAGGGGTAGGTATCAATTATAATTATCTGGGAAGTTTGCTTTGTTTCTAATTGGTAGTTATAGTTATTTCTAAATATAATATGTGTGGCCATATTGTTGGGTTTTCATTCAAAACCATATAATTTCTTGATTTTAGAATAAAGTTGCACAATAACATTTTTTCAATGAAATAAATTTCAATAGATTTAAATAATGTAACTTATGTACAAACACTGGTTATATAGATCTTGTCGACACGCATAATTTGTATTGATATATCAATAATATATTCAGTTTAATTATCCCTACAAGAATTTCCATACCTAGCTGTGTTTTCGTATTTCATTAATTATTAAAAAATCATAAAATTACTGCTGTTCTTGTTTTGTAGTTATTAATTATTTGAACTTTTGTATAATTTAAATTTCATATATTTTTAACAAGTTAAGAAAACCCACTCTGCGGGTGTGCTAAATTCCCGATTTACAATAAACATATTTTAAACAATAATCCAAAAATTATTATAAATCAAAACTAATAATATCCATCTAGTATCTTTCTAGTAACCAAATCTATAATGTTCATTATAACTTCTTCTTCTTGGCTTTATGATTCTCCAAGTCTTTGCGCCACCGTCAAAGCCTTCCATCTTTATAATGTTCATTATAATTGTGATAAAAATATTAAATTAATAATATCTACCTCCAGGTAACCAAATAACTAAACTCTACTATGTACTAATTAACTACGGACAGACGGATATAAGGTGTCTAAACTTATGTTAAAATGTTTACTTATGAAAATAGAAATCTTAAAGTACCCAATATTTAGTAAAATACTAAAATGTATAACTGTTACGAATAACTTATTTTATTTTCTCATATATTGTTGCTAAGTAGAGTAAGAGTGGTATTTGTTTAATATGCTACTGATGTAATTTTCAATGATTTAGTATGATAATCAATTTTTTTATTGATACATATAAATTCTACAATATAATCCATATAATACTCTTATATAAATAGTGAAAAAACGATTATACTAGTATTGTAAATTGCTAATAAGTATTGTTATAACAGTAGTCGTCTTAATAATTCGGCACTATGCTAGCTATACCCTAAGTAATCTGGAAATTTCAGCTCTGATTTTCTATATTTTTATACACCTGTAGGTGAAAATAATTATATCCGCCCATATGAAATAGACCTTTCCAGATATCAATAAATTAATTTTACTTCCTTTTCCCCCGATTTTTATTTGATAATATAGCTATATTATCATGATCTCATATGTGTGTCAGATTATCAGTATACATGTATTTTTTATTATGATTACTGATTTCAACAAAAAACTCTTTTACATTTAAATATCAAAAATTAAAGTCATATTGTATAATGTTATTATACATAAATTATTTCTAATATTACTGTTTAGGGAAGAGGAAAATCTAAAATGTGGTGGGGATGTAATAGTGATATAAGTTGGGAGGATGTGGGAGTTCGATTTAAGTGGAAGTGCAGGGCACTAACCCGCCAACCCCAAATAGTTAGAGAAAATATATTTTTAATTTGTTTTGTTGGCAGATAATTAATCAGTGTTTAGTTTACTTTTTTTCTTAATTAATAATTGTTATTTAAAGTGAATTCATAGACATATTTGTATGATTTGCAAGTGTAATGAATATTACACCAGTGTTTAAAAATCGCTCTCCTTAAAATATCAAGATATGTCTTATTATTTTTATTAAGTATAAATAAGATGTTAGAAACAATAAATAAAAATACTTTGATTATACAATATGAATTTTTATTGTGACATTTGTATTCTAGGAATCTGAAAAACGTGAAGCTGAAGAACAAATCCGAATTCAAAATATTCTCCAAGGAAACCCATTGCTGAGCTATGGCGGTGGAGGACCTGTAGCACCCAAAGTTAATCAAAAAGTGAAGAGGCGTTGGAATGATGATGTGGTATTTAAAAATTGTGCTCGCACAGAACCAGAAAAGAACACTACCTTTATCAATGATTGTATTCGTTCAGATTTTCATAGGAAGTTCATGGATAAATATATAAAATAACTCTTAATTAATATCAAATTGTGTATTACCAAAACATGTATATTATAAAGTTTTTAATTAATTAATTTTAATTTAATTTTTTGGTATACATACCTACCTAATAATTATTAATCTTATATTAACAGTCCATTCGTTTCAATTATTATTTGCACATAAAAAAATGAAAAATATCTTGTAAAGAAAAAAAAATACCCTGTCTAGGCTTCATCTTCAGTATTGTCGTCATCCGAGACATTATGTGTAACGGATAAAAATGTTTTAATTATTTTACATTTTGTTTGATTGCAATTGCACGGGTTGGGGTGTGGCTCATTTTCCGCATCCAACATCTCCAAGTTAATACTGTAGTGTCTAGAATCCGGGCTGTTACGTTTGAATTGCACATTGAACATTAAGGCGTCCCCTTCTTCGACCTCCACCTGTGTAGGTAGTACAATAATGGTTTGTTTCCAATGTGTTGGCGGGGCTCCTGGTGAAGTGCTCAGTGTATTATCAATGGTTGGAAACTGAACATCAAACCAAAAGCACACTCCCTGATAAATGCCACTCTTTTCAACAACAGTTAAATAACGTTCAGCAGTGATTTCGTTGAGTTGATGTAGCTGACAATCTCGGAGATTCAACTCTATGATTGGGCTCACATTTTGTGCAAGCAAGTTCTCCATTTGAATATTCATGATTTTTGGTCTATTCAAATAGAGCTCGCGCAAGGCTTGTGCGAACGATTTCATTTTTATACCGTATACATAATCCCACTGGGAATATAAATCGGGCAATGCGCATGGAGAAGCATAGAGTGTGCAATGGGAAGGGAACATCAAGCCTTTTGGCTTCAAAAATTTGTCACGAGCTACTAGTACACTGTCCAACATGCTCTCATGCAACATGTAGAATCCCATCCATTCCGAAACAATAATATCCACTTGATAGGGTAGCGTCACCTCCTCGATCTTGCAATAGACCACCTAAAAATTAAGACTCCAATTAGAGCAATGCAATTTCACGTCGGTTTATTGTTACACACTTCTATGATATCGGAGAAATGGTTCTCTTCGACGAGTTTTCTGGCTATGTCGACTGTATGGCTGGCTTCTACCGCATAAACCTTGGCAGCTCCAGCCTGGGCACAGAATAAGGACAGTATTCCAGTGCCCGCTCCCACGTCCAAGACGGTTTTACCCTCAAACAGTGATCGATTCGACAAAATTGCATTTTTGTATGCCTCGGTCCTGGGCAAATCCTGTATCATTAATTTATGAATCTGAAATGTACAAATGTCAAGTAAAACATTAAATAAGGCACACACACAGTTGACATTGGTTTAAATTTACCTCCAGGTCATCATAGCTGGAAAAATAGGTGGAGTCCATATCAATCGTTTTATTTTAATATGATCGTTTGTTTGAAAATCTGCGCGCGTGATTATTATAACCTCAAACCTGCAAAATTTGGTATGCAGGTTAGACAAGGTAATCTTATCACAGCTGTTATTATATTATGTTATCACTCATCGGGCGTTTGGTGAACGGAATTTACGAATCACAATTCACAAAGGGTTTTCGAGTTTCATCGTTTTGTCCTTTACGGATTACTTCATTAATATTAGAAGTTAGTTTTTAGGAATATTAATTAACATGGCTTACAATTTAATTAAGCAATCGGGAAGTTTAGCGATTAAAAATGCAACTGCTATATCGTGAGTATCCGAAATGCGTGGATTGCATTTTCTTTAATTGTCTTTTTAAGCAATAATTTATACAATTTAACAGAGGCAAAGGACTATTCACTGGAGTTGTCCGATCAGCTAAAGATGACAAAGGTTTAGAAAAAATTTATATTAAAAAAGAAGCCATGTTGTTGGACACTGATAATGTCATTGGGAAGGCATCCGATACAAGTATTCAGAATTACATTGAAGTCGACACTAAAGTATGTTTATTTAATTTTTAATTGGTGGAATTAGTAACTTAGGTATTTAATTCAATATTAATTATTACCTAAATTAATTTTATATATAGGTAGGTAATAAATTATAAAATCTAATAGTTAATGTACAGGGGTTATATTTTATGTACCTAGTTTGAACCTAATTTATTTGTTTGCATAGGTACTTATTTAAAATATTCTTATGTATATTATATTATTATAATCATTTTTAACTTTTAAATAATAATACCTAATTAAAATAATTTTTATTTTTAAATTTGGACTTTTTGACAGTTTTCTTAAGTATAATTCAAATTATTTATCAACTTTATTTTTATTATATTTTAATCCATTTTTGAAACATATAATATTTTATACTTCTGTATAACGTAAAAACCTAATCGTCACAATAACAAAACAGTACAAATAAAAATTGTGTAAAATATAAATGTACCTATATTTTAAGTAAAAATTATAATTTGTTTTTGAATTGACAGTGATTACTTATATAAGTTATACATCTAACAGAATTGTAAATATAGTACCTATCTACCTATTTGTTAAGTATATTTGATACAAGTAGGTACCTAATTGTGAGATAAAATTCAATCTTCATGTACCTACATATTTTATGATTTAATTATTTTGGAAAACCAATAAATTAACATCTAATTTTTGTCTAAATTAAATTGAACACATTGATTGCTTTATGACTGACATCATGACTATTTTTACTGGCTCCCAGGCATGGTGTACTATTTGCGTTGACATGTCATATGACATTTTAGTAGGTATATATTTTGATATACATTATATGATATATCTGATATACATATAGGTAGTCGTACAAAAACATTTAAATTTAAAATACTACCTATATTTTTTGGAGTAATAATAATTATCATTGATTGACTATAGTGGCATTGGGTGAACTGAATAAGCATATGTACCTACTACCTTGGTATATAATCTATTAAATAATCTTTTTTTTTTTTTAATTAAAATGGCATTTTGAGAATTTTGATTTTGTATTATTTAATATTGAATAATAATAAAATAAAATAATATTAAAATAGCTGGGGCATTGTTTCAAAAATGCAAAATAGAAATTCACTAAAGGCCAACATTTTTTACTTTGTTCGAAAAGTACCTACCTACTTTCCATTTTTAATTTAAATAGTTTATTACAGAACTCGATTATCCGCTCATCATGTAGTTCATAATATTTAAACATTTTGATTAAAAAGTTTAATAATTATTTTCTCTAATACGTATCAAGATGATAAAACCAAAAATGATTTATGTATTAGACATTTTTTATTAGAAATCAAGTTGTGAGAAGTCTGTGTGGAGAAACTGAGGATTTTAGGGTCAGAGTAGGGGTACATCAGGGTTCAGCTTTGAGTCCTTACTTATTTTCCCTGGTAATGGATGAGATAACAAAGGATATACAGGGGGTGGTACTATGGTGTATGTTGTTTGCAGATGATATAGTACTGATAGGAGAAAGTCCCGAGGAAGTGAATGGTAGACTTGAAGAGTGGAGGGAAGCTCTGGAAAGTAAAGGACTAAGGATTAGTAGGAATAAAACA